>MDJU01000029.1:0-111791 GCA_001721665.1 Trichoderma pleuroti
GAAAAAAGATATACTTTAGAATTACTTATATTTAATACCTCCTTAATAATAAAAAGTATAAGGATTTTTAAAAGTTAGTAAAAAATATAAGCTTATATAGCCCCCCCTTTATAAAAATAAATATATAAAATAAATTAATATTTCTCTATTTCTTTTATTATATTAAAATAGAGCAAACGCTTAATTTAAACTTAGCAGCTTTTACTATCCTAGTACTTAAATAAAGACTTATATAATTAAATTACTTAGTAGACGTTAATAATAAAATAAAATAAATAAATTACATAGATGAATTATACCGCAAGGGAAAATGAAATGCATTAAACATTTGTATAGTTAGAATTATCTTTGTCCGCCCATGTCACGTAGCTGTGGTGTAGCAAGTGATGAACTGCAACGTACCTCTAACTGTCTTCAATACAAAAGATGAAATACCCGAGTGCAATGTCAAGTAAGATCATTGGGTGCTAGTAGTTGATACAACAATGGTAGAGTAGCATTTCACTGACGCTTGCATCAACTGTCATAGGGAGTTCTCATTGATGAATAAGACACGCCGGTGTGTGTCATCTATACCGCTACCTACAAGAATAGAAATGATGAAATAAATTAACCTAGAAGAGAACATTACGTCGGAAATTGTTATTCTTGAGAGATGGAGATGGGGCCGCGCAGCGTGACGGCATCAGAGCAAAAAGCATTGATCCATACCTACCTATTAATTCAAAAATACAGTGCGACTTGTGTCCTCAAGCAATAGTCGCACTACACATTTGTTAGGCTGATTGCGAGTGAGCCATGGATTGCAATGCAAGGCAGTGCAAACAAAGGCTCTTTAAGGCAGATTTCTCTCTCGGCGCTAAACCGCCTCACTTTGCGTGTTTTAGTGTTCAGCCGCAGCGACAGGCGGCTTGACAAAATCAACTCCATCACTATCAACTCCTATCTGCGTCTGTCAAATACTTGTGATTGCCGTGTAGCTGCATCGCCATTTTCTTCACCATGGATGACCATCTTGACCTTGAAGATGGCAACGATCTTCCACCTCCGTATTCACCCAGTGTGAATCCCGTCAGCAGCGCCTCAGCCCAAGTCTCAGACACAAGGCCATCATCCATATTCTCGTCTCACGTAGCTGGTCTTGGAAGCGAAATCACCGCCTCGCAGACCGCCCGAGCATCGGCCAGGGATGACCGCGACGGCTACGTGCTGTCGCTCATCGTGCCCTACATGGAAGACTTCTTGTCCTCGATATCAGAGATCCATCCGACGCCGAGGCTTGCGGAAGCGACATTTGTGCCGGATGCAGCGATCGGCGAGGGCTGGACGTTTAGCGATGAGGATGAAAAGCGCGCGGGGGAATTCAGGACGCTGATTCGTGTTTGCGAAAACACAAAGAAGGGCGACGGACAAACGAAGAAGAAGGCGGATGGCTATACTCTGTCGTCACGGTCGGAGGGTGATGATGATGAGACGAGTCCGTCACTTTGGTGGGAAAACGAAGACATGGCGCGGCGGCTTGCGAAGCATCTGCAGCCTCAACGACCCGCCTCTGCCCCCAGAAACACGCAGTCGATTCGGGATCGGTGCGCCAGTCAGGCCAACGGCAGCAAGAAGTCTGGCATATGGGGTTTGTTCAAGAAGTCGGACGAACCGGTGCGGCCAGCAGCCCCCGTGGTCGAGGAGCCCAAAGAGGACGTGGTGATGACTGCCAAAGCCGAAGAGGTCACGTTTAGGAAAGAGAATGAACTTGGATTGTGGGAGACGTTGACGGGATTTGGCATTGTGGTGCGCGTGAGAATTAGAATGGCTGGGGATGTTGTCAAGAGGTGAGAGTCGGGATTTACAGCTTTGTCGACTTGTACCTCCGTCGAAAGCCCCTTGCCTGCTGGCCACTGAATGCGCGGAATGAAATAGAGATTTCATTTTATTTAGGTTCAGATGCTATTCGAGGTTGGATCAGCTTCCAAGTTAGTAGTTGAAGTGACTCATAGATGGTGGTAACACACAGTTGGAAACAGCTTGCATCACAACAAAGCAGGACAGCCAAATGCTGGGTATTGTATTGAAGAAGCTGCAATACGTCAACCCTTGGACATCCATAGCAGCTTTTGCTCCCATCCTGCGAAATATCAGAATCCAGTCCTTTTTGTCTCACACCACCGTGTGGTTTTCTTTTGTGTTTGGCACAATAAACTCGCAAACGCAGCTCAACGCTCTCTTCGCTTCAACCCATACAGAATTGACATCACTCAAGTACCCGTCCAATACAACTATCCAGCAGAATCATTAAGCTTCATTTCAGCGTTCATTTCCCAACTCCACCTGAATCAGTGTTAGAATCTTCGTGTTGTCTCTCTATACCTATGATACAATAATCCATCTCTCGATCCGATAACCGGTCCGTCATGATGAACTCGACATTCATTATTTCCACATTTGTCCAAGACCAAATGAACGCTCAACCGCCTTCATTGTGAATCAAGCTACACACACAAAAGATTGCTCTAACCCCGTCTCTCTTCGCCGTCTTTGATTTTTTGCCTCTTCTAGACTAACGCGGCCGGCTTCTCGACTCATTCGCCGCATCCCCCCTCAGCGCACCCCACCACTCTACATTCTTGGCGACAATATCGGAACAGACGTTTTCCAACGTGTGATTTATCGTGTCAAACATGTATATACGTTGAGCCTAATATTTAATCCAAGCATCTCTAGTCTCTCATTATTTTTTCTCTTTTTTTGTTCTGTCAGTTCGATATACACTGTCAAGAATAAGCGTGTCAAGATGCAGCTTTCTACGGATACTCTATACGATGTGCTTGTCACGGGCTCATCTGGCCATTTGGGCCATGCCCTCATGATTTCTCTCCCTTCACTAGGCTTCAAGCCAATGGGAATCGACATTCTAGCTTCTCCAACAACTACTTGCGTCGGCTCAATAACAGACGAAGCCCTCATCGCCAGCATCTTC
The DNA here is from genome assembly GCA_001721665.1 of Trichoderma pleuroti. Classification (NCBI taxonomy): domain Eukaryota; kingdom Fungi; phylum Ascomycota; class Sordariomycetes; order Hypocreales; family Hypocreaceae; genus Trichoderma; species Trichoderma pleuroti. The sequence continues at coordinate 2,975 of MDJU01000029.1, forward strand.
CAAAAATATCCCCTCAAGCACATCCTCCACACGGCGACTCTCCACAAGCCTCACGTCGGATCTCACACCAAAAACGATTTCGTCCAGACAAACATTGCAGGCACTCTCCTACTTCTCGAGGAAGCAGCCAAACTCGGCGATCAAATCCAAAGCTTCGTCTTCTTCAGCACCACCAGCGCCTTTGGCTCAGCGCTCAGCCCTAAGCCGGGCTCCCCTGCGGCCTGGATCGACGAGACGGTCGTTGCGATTCCCAAAAACATCTACGGAGTGACGAAAACTGCGGCTGAAGATGTGTGCCAGCTCTTCCACAAGCAGCATAACCTTCCGATCCTGGTTCTTCGCGTGAGCCGCTTCTTTCCCGAGGAAGATGACGATGAGGATCGGCGCAATGCGATGAGCGACGACAACCTCAAGGTCTTGGAGATGGCGTACCGTCGCTGTGATATCAAGGACATTGTTTCGGCAACGGTATGTGCCATGGAAAAGGCAAGACAGATTGGATGGTCAAAGTACATCATCAGTGCGCCGCCGCCATTCTCCAATGATGCAGAGACGCTGGCCGCCCTGGACAGAAACCCAGGAGAAGTGTTTGATAAGGTAGTGCCCGCGGCTGGAGTCGTGTTTCGTGACAAAGGATGGAGCCATTTAGATCGAATGGATCGTGTCTACGACTCGGGAAAAGCCGTTCGAGAACTCGGCTGGGAGCCCGAATATACGTTTGCGGGGATCATGGACAAGTTGGGTCGCGGTGAGGATTGGCGCAGCGAGTTGGTCGAGATGGTAGGGAAGAAGGGATATCACGCCGTCAGCCATGGTGTGTATACAAAATAGTTGTTAGAATTGATAGGATTGTTGACATGTAATGGTTGTAATGACAAGCTTGCACAGTAACAATCATCGCCATGCCACCCTCGTGCTTTTCCTATTATACATACATATGTAATACAATTTACAACTTACTGCAAAAACGCATCCCTCCCTTGCTCCTTTAATACATCGTGGACTGCCTTTAGTACTGCATCGTGGACTGCTACAGGCGCAGCCACGAATCCAAAGTTGGCACTCAGCTTTCTTCCCGCCGACAAGTCAATGTCTTTGCCGTGCACGTCTGTAATCTTGCCGCCCGTCTCTTCAAAGAGAAGCATGGCGCCCGCATGGTCCCAGGATTTCGCAAATCGGTCTCTGCGCTTATACACCCAGACAGTCGTGTTGCCGATGCCAAGAGCCATGGCCGCCCAGCGAAGCACCCAGGGCACAAGATCGCCTCCCCGGAAAGGCGACGCCCAGACGCTCCGCAACCACTTCGTGAACGCCGCCGAGGGCTGAATCGACGAGGCCAGTGCATGTGACGAAGTTTAAGTCCTGTGTTGCAGTTGCAAGCTGCTTTGGCAGCTGCTTGACACCTTGAGAACCGCTCTGCAAAGACCTCGCAAAGGCACCGTGGCCCTTGATGGCATACACGATGCAGCCCTTGCCTTCGGGATCAATATCGCCATTGACAAGGGGCCCCCTGTGATGTAATGACAGGTTAGGACATCCGACAACGCCCAGCGTCTGCTTGCCGTCGACAATCAGGCCAATGTTGATGGCGTACAGCTCGCCCCTCAGATACGTCTTGGTGCCGTCAATCGGATCAAACACCCAAACCCTGCCCGATCCCGGCCCCCATGGATGGCTGGTGCCCGCCTGGTCAATCAGATCGCACATCTGGTCCTTGGTCTGGGGTAGCTTGCAGGCGCCCCTCTGCGTGTCTTGGTCCTGGGCAATGGTGTTGAGGAGATGCCAGACACGACTCATTAATGCCTCGTTGGCTCGCAAATCGGCAGCATCCTCTTCTCCCACAAAGGTATCCTCGGGAAACGCATCTTTAAAGGTGGCAATCAGGAGAGCCTGGATGGCAAAGTCTGCAATGGTGACGGGGCTCAAGTCGTCCTTTGTGATGGTTCCTTTGTCCTGAGAGGAGATGATGAGCTGGCTTAGTTTGGAGGCCTGGCGGAGAGCCCCAAACGCTGTTTCCAGCTCTTTTGGGAATACTTCTCCTGGGTGACTCATGGCGTGGAATCTGTCTCTTTTGCAAGACAAGGCATATCAAGGCGATGATTTCAACATGGTAGCTCCAAAACACCGAGTTTCCATTGTTCCTTGACTTGTTGTGGAGATGGTAGGAATGCCCCGATTGGGACAAACTCGGATAGATGCATCATCGTTGCGTTTAGCTGCCAAGCCATCGCCCTTGGGTTGGCTGGGTGGTACATTGCACTACGGACTTTTTCATCTACGCTCTGGATCGTGAATGTACGATTCTCTACGGGCCTTGAGAATGGCGCTCGCCAGCGGCAGCGGCAAATAAAGCTCGGGCTGCTCCTCTGCAAAGATGCCACAGCGCAAAAGCGGTGCGAAACCATGGCTCGCCTCAATCCTGCCGCCATAACCACCGCTCCCAGCCAGGAGCCGTTCACGCTCCGGCCGCTGATTCGGCAGATGCTCAGCACTCGCCGCTGCACGTCGGGCTCCATCTTCATCGTCGAGGGCATCGACGTGATGCCGGTGCCGGCTGCGACGCCCGCGGACGACGACTCTCACGCCGTCCGATTGGTGCTGGGGGACGGCGAGCTGTGCATCCAGGCCCTGCTGCACCCCGACATGTTTTACCTGGTGGAAAAGAGAGACGTGTTTGTCGGATGCTGCGTCAGAGTGAAGGACTTTGTCATGCGGTTCGAGGAGCCCGAGCCCGAGCCCGAGGGCCATGGGCAGAACCTCGTTGACCAAGGGGACGAGGAGGAAGCCGCGCGGGAGGCGAGAGACAAGAACGACGAAAAGGGCATGGTGTATCTGATTGTCAACGAGCTGGAGACGGCTGGATGGAACGAGTCATATATGGCAATGTGGCGTCGGCGTGAAAGGGGCAAAGACGACGCCGCAGGAGCTGAGGATGCTCAACAGCCGGCTGTGGTCACAGGCAAGCTGAGCACAGACGAGCAACTCGCCGGGGAGAAGCAGGGGACGGCGTCGGAAGAGGCCCAGACGACGCCAAAGGCATCCAGGCCAAGACGAGGCGTCGTCCGATTCGCAGACGAGCAAGCCTCGCCCTCAGTCCAGACTCCCACGAAAGCCAGATTCCAAGACAAAGGCAAGGCCGAGACTCGTCGACCCCTGGACGACAACGACGACGATGAGGACGACGACGACCTGGAGAACGCGTTCGAGGCCTTTGAAGCCCGCACGTTTCCTGTACGGAGAGCGACGCCCAAGAGGCCGGCCGCATCCAACGACGCAAGGGAGACGGCGGCGGCCAGCGACAAGCCGCAGCCGCAGCAGCAGCCGCAGCAGCAGCAGCAGCCAATTGCCTTGCCCCGGGACTGGCACGACCAGCAGACGCCCCTCAAGCTCACGACGCTGCGGCTGATTCCGCATCTCCCCTACGCGCAGAACTGGTCGGTCAATGTGCTGGCGATTGTGGCCTCGCTGTCGCCCGTGGAGCCGTCGCACCTGGCGCCGGGCAAGCAGCGCACGGCACGCATCGCCGACCCGTCGACGGCCAAGCAGGTGCACCTGACGGTGTTTCTGGACCCCGACGGCTTCACGCCGCGCGTGGGCAGCGCCGTGCTGCTGGTGGGCGTCAAGAACCACCGGTTCGACGGCGGCAGCCTCAAGAAGTACGCCAGCGACGGCGACGGGCGGTGGTGGTTTGAGGACCCGTGGGACATGTCGTGGCTGGACGTGGCAGGGATCAAGAGCTGGTGGCAGGGCGTGGAGGAGTATGTACCATGACCGGCCGGGCTGAGCGAGCGAATCACGGCTGGAGGATACGTGGGGGATCGTACGATTTTCTGTCCTTGGAGCCGTTTCCTTTCGTCATTTTCGTCTCTGGATGCTGCTCCATACTCCCGCCATCTCTCTCTCTATCCATCTACGGAGTATCTACGCGGCATTTGTGGCGGGATTGGCATTGTTTAATTGCCTTGGGCTGCATGTCTTGGCCAAGGGCCGGAGGGCGTCTTGCTGCATCCGAGACGGTCGAGGCTTGCATAATATACCTAATGAATACCGGCCATGAATTCATGAGCCATGACTACTCCGTATTGCCAACATCTCGATCAACCTATCAAGGAGTACTAGGGAGCAGCCGTGGCGGTAACACAAAACCCGGGGTACGTCAGATCAATGCTACCTACGACAAGACAAAAGTCATGCAACTCTTTCTCCAGCTCCATCCATCACCACTAGCTTAGTAGACATGTAGAATGCCAATAGACACGCCAAATATTGGCACCGCGCATCACAGCCAAAAGTGAAGCCACTTTGCATCTAGACGCGGACGATCCCGACCCCCGTAAGGCAGCTGTGCCGATCGCAGGAGCAACGACGAGCGAGGCAAAATCCATCCATTGGCGAGGGGGACAGGCATCGTGAGAGAGAAAAAAAAAAAGCGGAGGAGACGCAAGGGCGCGCAGCTTATCTGATCTCGGCAGGGATCCAGCCCGTGGCAGTGGAACCACGTAGCAAGGAATGGATTTGACGCTGCTTTGCTTTTTGCTTTTTGCTCTTTGCTCTTTGCTCTTTGCTCTTTGCTTTGCTTTTGCTTTTGCCTTTGCCTTTGAAGCCTCTTTTCTTACAGCGCAGTGCAGGGCAATGCAGGACATGTAATCCATCCAATGGACATGTTGATGTTGATGCATGGGTTCCCATGATACTTGGCTGGGTGGGGGAGGTACTTGCGTCTCAGGCTGTTACAGGCGTCTCCTGCGCTATACTTGGGGCCATTGAGAGGATCCAATGCCTTGGTATGGAATTGAGGCTTGTACATACATGTACCCCTCCTCGGGCCCTGTTCCCGCCCAAAGCCAAGCAAAAAGCCAAGTTCGGTGAGCAAATGTAAAGCCATGTCGAGCAAACTATTAATTAATACTAGTACTAGGTATTACCTATTAGTACTTGCTCCTCTCAATATTGATGTTGCTACCAACTACTACATATTATTATTAATTCATCCACATCTCTCCTCTCCTCTTTTCTTCTCTTCTCTTCCCTCTCATCTCATATCTTCTTCTCATCCTCCTCCTCTCCCGCTTCCGCTTGTTGGTTTGCAGCAAAATACATCCATGTGCCGAGGCCACAGCGGATAGCATTGATCCATTGAACCGCTAATGCATCGTGCGGTACCGATACCCACACGTGACACTCTGCCGCACCGCATCGGCCTCTCGCACCCACCACTTCCGCCGGTACTGCGCATGTACTCGTACGTGTACCGCTCAGTCTCTCAACTTTGGCAGGCGGCTTAACGAACGACCTACCTTGGGCTTCTCAGCTCATCCATCACCTTTTCCCTGCCTCACCTACTATTTCTTTCTTCTTCTCATTTTTTCCATTTCTTCTTTTTTTTGGCCCTCTACCATCTTCTGTTCCGTCTTTGTGCTGACCTGTCTCAAACATTTCCTCTGCCTCTTCTTTTTTGCCCAATTTCCGTGGCCGGCGGTTGATTCTGTTCCCTTGCTGCTGCTGTTTAATTTCATCTTGACTCAGCTTCCCACACCCTCCCTACCTTGACTCTCTCTCTCTGACTCTCTCTATTGTGACCCCCGGAATATCATGATGCCATAGCCATGACTTCTCTTCCGCCTTCGCCTTCGCCCTCGTCCCCGTCCTCTTCGCCCTCTCCCTCGCCGTCATCGTCGTCGTCTTCCTTCTTACCCCCGCCAGAGACGCAGCAGCTCAAGCTCAAGCTCAAGCAGAAGCAGCCGCCAAAGCACCGCTTCCCAGTGCCCAGCTCCAAGCCTAGCCGCCGGAGAGAGTCGCTCGACGCCTTTCTCGACAGCCTCTCGCCCTGGGATCTGCTCTACATCCGGAACCGCTTCCGCGACGGCCACGTCAAGATGGAGGGCTTCGCCGGCCTGAGACAACTGCCGCCAGAGGTCTTCGCCTCCATTGTGCCTCACCTGCGGCTGCAGGACGTGCTCAACTGCTTCTTGGTCAGCAAGGACTGGCGCGAGGCCTGGACGCAGGGGGTCGTCTCGACGTTCTTGTGCCGCCGCTTCTTCCCCGGCCTCTTGGATCTCTACGGCGGCGACGTGCCAGACCGTCACGAGCTGTTTCTGGCCTCGGCCAAGCGCTACCTGCGGAAGCACTTCATCAGCCGCAGCAAGCGGTCCTTTGTCTCGTGGGACGTGGGCTGGAGCTCCGACTACTTCATCAGCAGCGAAGAGGCACCGCCGAGCCGCCAGCTTGGTGACTTGCGCAAGGTGGACTTTGGCTTCGCGCCTCTGACCATTTGCTACTCCGACGGCAAGGTGGCCTGGCAGCCGGACAACTGTCACCTCTTTGTCGATGACTTGTACACCCGAGAGAGGGCTCGCTTCAGCTTCGGTGTCGACTTCGTCTCGGGAAGGCCGCTGCAGCTACAGGCCGTCACCGACAGCCTCGTCATCCTGGCATCAAGTTCGCCTCAGTACCGGGACCGAAACGTACCGGACAATGGACAGACCATGTACGTTATAAGCGTCTCTTCTCATGATGGAGGCTCTCAACTTTCATCTACTAACGTTTGGCCGCCAGAACCGTGTTTCACCTGCAGAACCGGCTTTCTAAAAACGTCGTCCTCCCAGGCAAGTTTGCGCAGTGCTACGCTCAGGGCGACATGGTGGCGTTTGTGACCAAGCAGGGGCATGTTGTCATTTGGGGCTGGAGTGACACTGCCTATGAGCTAGAGATTGACCACGGCGAGCACTTTCATCAGCCCAATGGCTGGGAGAAGGACCTGGGAGGCGTGCCCGGCGTCATATTTCATCCCACGGACACGGACATCGTCTTTGCAGGATGGCTGAACTCGCCTCCACCGCTAGGTAAGTGTAAGGTCTTGTTCGTTGGCACATGTGCCTCGGGTGTTAACCATGTGTTGTCATGGAGCAGACTCCCGCATCCACACCATTGTCGTCATCAAGTTTGACCGCGGCGTTCCCGTGGCTCGATTCGAGACGTCCCTCTCCCTCCCAGGGTACCGGCGCCACCCCGACAGTCGGCACTCGTGTCCGGCCATGCGCCTGACGCTCTCATGCCACAAGATTGACAATTACGGCGGCTACTCCATTGGCATCGTCCAATTTGTGCTCCTCGAAGAAGGTGCTCCCTGGCAAGAAGAGGACAACAAGAAGAATCCCGAATGGCTCTGCATCTGCTTCAATGTCCTCACCGAGTCGTTTGCACAAAACAAGTACGAGAGTCGCCGGAGGCCGTACCCACCAACGGTGAAACACTTTGACTTGTGTGTATGGGAAGATCAGTTCATCATTGCCTGGTTCGACGAGTACCTCGTCAGCAGACACTATTCCTATGGTATGCAGTGGCTGGTGGCCAGCCCCGCCGATGAGGACGGATGCCCTCGCATCAGCGAGCTCGACGCCGCAAGTCTACGCCATCGATCCGACATTGCAGGCTACATGTTTGAGATTGGCTTTGCGCGCAGAATCTTTGTGGACAATGATTTCCTCCTCATCACAACCGGCCAGGGATACATGCTGCTCACATGCAACGACGAAATCCATCTTCCCGGCATCATCACCACGAATGAGGATGGCGTGCCCGACATCTCCAAGAATCCTCCTTGGCCCGTCCAGGGGGAGCGGATTGAACCGCCGAGGCTGCTCAGCTCGTGGGACACAAGAAAGGTTACAAGCTTGGAGAAGATTTCGGGCAACACTGATGAGACATGAAATGCCGCTCACAGACGAGGGGCAAATGACGACATGTAACTGAGACTATGCGGCATGAATGATTGATTGTACTTGGCATATTTTGCACGGAGCCGGTTGGGAAAAATTCTTGAATCAAGCTTGGAAGCAAGGGGCATTTATTATAGTATTGCGTGCGTACGGGAGCATCATGGCGAAACGGTCATATCGGAGGATTTTCTGCGGGCATTTAAAAAAGCGAGACGCTGGGGTTATTTTGGGTGGAAAACTATGTTTTATTCTTTTTTCTATTTGAATGTGTATTTTGTGTTTTATACCGTGGCTCATTCATCATTGTACATTTTACCTTGTGCTTTGATGTCGCCATAATGTTCAGGATTGATGCATCAAGTCCAATGCCCATGATCATCCCCTTATCAGCCAGGGACCCGCACCCGCTGTAGCATCAGCCAGATCCGCTGGATTGCAGCCCTGAATGTCCCCAAGAGACCTGGAGCTTTAGAGTTGAGCAGAGCTGTGTTTGCTGCTTAAAACGACACTTGTCACGTTCCGTATAAGTAGAGGCAAGTTATAGGCATCACTACATTTGCAGTCCTAAACCTTCATCACAGACAATTCCCTCTACACTTGACGCTCTTCGCTTCTCCTCTGCCAATCACTCTCCAAAGCGCAGATCCATCCCCCCCGCCATGCCACTGCAAAACAAGCAGAAAAATATTCCTTCATGCTCCGTCCGGGTGACTAATAAACGAACAACACCTGATGAACGAGCCTCGGCCCCTAGAATCGCACTTTGTCAACCCCGACTCAGCCACATGGAAGCTCTGCACTGCCACGGAATCCAGTCGGCCCTGGGAATTGCCACATTGTGGCTCAAGCGAAAAGGTTACGCCATTCGAACCTCCATGACTTGAATCGGGCATTTGACTTTTTCCTCTTCCCCTTCAGTTTTGTCAAAAGCGGCCCTAGGAAATAAGAAATGCCGCATGCATAAAACTATAAACTTTTAGCCAGCGATTTTGATATCGAACCATTAGGTAATCTGCCAGGAACGTCTCTCGTAGTCGATACTACCTAGGTAGCTAAGGAGGTAACTACCCAAGGTACGTTGTAGCAGCAATTCCAAATTCCCCCACCTGTTCAGTTCAGACAACTGCTTTGGAATCTTTCATTTGTAAATATCCAGGCTTTCAATGGCCAATTCAACCAATTATTTGGAACAAATTTGATATGAAAGAGATCTTGCCCACTCGATAAGCAGGTTCAGATCAAGTCCAAATTAAAGCAAACTTTAATAGAGATACAGGCATACACATGGAACCTATACGGAGTACAATTCTGTCTAGCCGGACTGAGGCTCGGGCGCCTTTGTGTCATAGCACATCATCCGAGAGTGAAAATGTCGTGAAATGGGGTTTCCAGGCCTTGGGTGCATTTTAAAAATGCTGTGAAAAGCCAGAGTTTAAAAATGCTGTGAAATGAAAGTTTTGGAGTGAGGCTAAGAATGCTGTGAAATAAGTTTTTCTAGAGTGAGGCTAAGATAGAATGCTGTGAAAAGCCCTGTGGATACCCAACGAGTTGGAGCCAAAGAGACCTACTCGGAAAGAAAAGGTCCACGAGTATGGTTGGTTGAGATTTAAAAAGGACAGTTAGGTAAATACCAACTTGAAGTACGCAGGGCTTTCGCCTTAGTACCATGTAATTGGAAATTAGTTTAAAGTAAAAGGTATAAAGACGTATCTTTTCACGACAATAATGCAAGGCTAAAAGTATAGATACATGTATCTTTTGCGAGTATCGCCAATTCAGTATGTAAGTTGATTTACAAAAGCATGTAGACACTGTCTCCGTAATATATTCGTACATCTCAGCCATCTTCATGATGCAACGCCTATATCGGATGACATAGTCCCGGACAGTCGGACCTTATACACGTCCCACGTCGGAATAAACCTCGTCTCCTCCGACATCTGTCAAATCCCCCTCTCATCAGTTTCAGTTTCATTACCAATATCAACATTTTGACATGATAACGCTCATGTTCCAGCCGAAGCTATTCACCAGTCCAATCTCCAAGTAGGAATTATCCCGAGCCACTGCTCGGCACTCCCTCCGGTGTCCGACGCCGGTCTCCGCATCTCCGTCAAGCGTCAACCGAGGAACTCCTTGCACGATGAATCCCGTAAATCGTAAACGTGGGGATGGCCCACTAGACAATCGCTGATATGCGGAGTAATAGTTTAGAGGTACCTCACCTGAAGATGGACATGTTACAGACCCATGTAAACAATAAGCATATTGAGCGATGGATTTTGTGTGTGTTCGCCAGTAGTCACCAACGTGTATTCATTCATTTCCACTCAGCAAATGTTTCTTCCGGAGCAAATCTATAATAAAAGTAGTGGTGCATATAAAAACAACACACACACATTCCTGAATAACAAATCCCTACACAAAGGGGGCAGCTGTCCCCCTCATGAAGAGAGGTAGTAAAAAAGAACATAAAGAGTAGACCAACTCGAGAGACGTAATCTCAACAAGTCCGCCGCTGAAGATTATTCCCACCCACCGTCATTTCATCATTTGCGTGTAAATAAGAACCCAAATCTTGAAAACATTCATTACCAATCATCGAGCCCTGTTTCCCAAACGCCGTCTAATGCTTAGCCGTGACCTGGTCGCCGGTCAATTTCTCCACATAAGTTTTAGCCCTGTTTGACATGTATAGTTAGCAAACCGTCGTGGATAAAGCGCATACGTTAAGAGAAAGAAAACTACTCACATGTCTCCAACAGCAACCATGCAAATCGTCTGCCAAACGCCAAGACCAATTCGAGGAGTAACACCTCGGTAGAGACCCTTCATACCATTGTTCGAGTAAATGTAGCGGAAAGTGTTGCCGACCGTCATCTTCTTGGGTCGGTTGGGGTCGTCCTTCTTGCTCTGCATCTCGACACGGATGACCTCGATGGGCTGGTTCCAGGCGCTGAGACCACCACCGAGAGGCGCTAGCAAGAATCTTCTCCCCGGGAGAGAGCTTGTCGCTCTGCTGCTTGCCCGTGGCCGAGCGGATCCAGCCCTCGGCCAGTCGGCTGAGACCGAAGCGAGATCCCCAGTTGGTCATTTGTCGGATGGCGACGGCGTTGACACCCTTGTTGATGCCGCGAATGCCCTCCTTGCGGTAAATATCCATGAAGGTCTGGAAGGTGGACTGGGGCTTGACGCCGGCGGCAGCCATCTTGTGCTGGGTGATTTCGACCGTCTTCATGCAGGTGCAGAAACCCATGGTGGCGTAGGCCTGGGCAACACCACCAGTGATGCCGCCAAGAATGCCACCGCCAAACTCAGAAGCACCCATGTAGCGAGCGTAGTACTCGGCCTCGGAGGCGACGAAGAGCAGCACCGCGCCCTTTGTGGAAGCCTCGATCCAGGCCCAGGGAATGAGACCCTGGTAGACTATTCGAAGAAAACAAGAAGAGATTAGCCCCGTCTTGCGCTTTCAAAAGAGAGAGAGTTTTCGGTCGGTTTTGGCAACTTACAGCCGAGAGGACCACCTCGACCCCAGATACGACCCAAAGCCGTGGAGAAGCCATCGCCACGGTTGGCAGCCATGGTGGTCTTGACGACCTCGAGGGGCTGGCCCAGCGTGGTGACCTCGAACATGTTGAGGCCGGCGCCCAGCAGCAGGTTGGAGAACTTGATGGGCTTCTTCTCCAAGTGCGGCTTCTCCGCGACGGGAGCTTCGATGGCGGCGGCGACCATGACTTCTGGATGTTGTTCTGAAAGGGGCCCTGACCAAGGGAATAGGGTGCTTCTTCGCAAGGGGGCGTTGGAGAGGATTGGAAAGTTTGCAGAGAGGAGGGGAGAGAGGAAGAGAAGGGGAAAAGGGGGGGGGTTGTTGAGGCTTTGGTACTTGTACTTGCTGCTAACAGCTCCTAGAACAGAGCCGGATTGCGCGCGACAAGGCTTAGCTGGCTGACTAAGGAGGATGTGTCGAACGGGATCGGAGGGAATGCGAACAAAACAGATAAGCGGTCTTCGGAAGGGAGGTCAGCAAGGTTTGGCCAGGATGGGAACCGGGCCGAGGACTGGCTGTCTGGGGGCCCCCTCCGTGATTGTCCGAATGCCTGCCTGTGCCTGTGCCTGTGCCTGTGCCTGTGCTGTGCTGTGCTGTGCTGTGCTGTGCTGTGCTGTGCTGGCTGGTACGGCGTACAGTACAGATACGTGGAAATACATGTGCCTACCTACCTAGGTACGAGGGGACTGCGGTAGGTTTTACACGTGCTTTTTTGGGGGGGAAAAGTTGGGGATGCCTGGCCCTCCGATTTGCCATGTTGGAGGGGTCAAGCAGTAAAACGACAGCTGCAATTGCAATTGCATCGTTGCGAGGACTTGCAGCACGAATTGAAAATCTTACCGTGCAGAGCAATGCAGTGCAGTAGGGGTACCGAGTGAGGGAGACTCCCGATATGCATCTCTTCTCCCGTCCCGTCGCACCTATCAAGCCTCTCGGCGCATTACACGTTGCCTCCATTGGATTTTCTACTTGTAAGCAAGGGCTCATGCACAATCACATGTGTGCTTACTTGCACAGGGTCCCCCGGGTTCGGGTTACGATGCCCAGTTACTTTGCTGCAATCAGCCAAATTCCCGCTATCCACAAGGTACTATTCGCAGCACATGGCAACGAATTATCCCGAAGAAAAGAGTAAAAAGAAGTAGACAAAATTCCATCGTCTACTTGTACGGACCTATTGCCTCTTATTTTTGCTGAGACCTTTTCATCTGCCCTCTGGTGGGGTCTGGCCCGCGTGGCGCAAGAGCCCGCTAACTTCAGTTTCGGCCACCAAAAAATCTCAACATGTTTGCGATTGTTGAGCTGCGCCGCCCAAAGATCCATCCATCCATAAGAAAGCACTGCTGCAAACATCAATTTTTGGTTGGTTACGTGCTGTGCCAGGACACACATACTTTGATGCCAGCCGCACGCAAAAATCTCCACCGTCGAATACGAATAAGAGTACCTGTACCTAAGCGCATGCCCCCGGCGCACTGCGGGCCGCCCATTTGCGATGCCGCAGCCCGCAATTCGTTGTAGCTAGAGCCAATGTCCCGGATTTTTTGTTCAACAACATGGCTGTTTGAGCAACGCTGCGTGTACTCGTACCTTTAGATACCCGAGATAACGCGCTTCATCGTGCAGATGGACCCTGGGACTCATGTATCGACATGTTGCCGACACTGACAAGGTCCAGGGCCTCCATCACTATTGTACCGGTTGGGCGTCTCCGCCCTCCGCCCTCCCTCCCGAGTAGAGGCATCCAATGTAATACTCCGTACTCGCACAAGTGCTTCTGAGATAATCGCCGAAAACTCCATCCGCGTCGAATCAACAATGGTAGATGTCAATATTGGACTTTGGTATTCTCATCTGGCTCGTACTCGTAGCACCGGGGACCGTATCAACCAATACGCAACGCAGCACTCTCAACGGAGTAATCGTAATGCCATCTACAGCACACCCTGCCTTGCCAGCCTTGCACAGCCGTCATCAGTGAACCCAGAATGCACGTCATACACCCCAGCAAACGTCCTCGTGGCTTCATCTTGTCTCATTACATCAATTGGAAACTAAACAGTTCCGTATATTGTACAATTAAGCGCCGTTCTGGCCGTCGCTGTGTCATCCACAGACTGTCTATATCCTAGTCGACTATCAAGCCTGCCGAATAGGCTTCCATCTCCCAACTTTTTTTTTCCCTATTGCAATGCCCTCCAAGAAAAAAAAAACACTCCATCTATCACACCAATTTTGTGCTTCAATGTCCTAGACGTAATCCCTTACAGCTTCTTGACAAGCTCAGCCCACTTGTCGGTGGAGAAGGACTTGGGGCGCTCGATGGGGGCACCGACAGCTCGGTCAATGATCAGCTGGGGAAGGACACCAATGGCACGAGAAACACCAAAGAGGACGGTGTAGTAGTTGGCCTCGGTCAGGCCGTAGTACTGGAGCAGGACACCGGAGTGGGCATCGACGTTGGGGTAAGGGTTCTTGGTCTTGCCGTGCTCAGTCAGGACACCAGGGGCAATCTTGTAAACCTGGCTGACGAGCTGGAACATGGGGTCGTTGGGCATCTTGGCTGTAGGGGAGTTAGCTTCAACTTCTTTTTCCAACGCATCAGATGCCTCTTCAACGTACCTTGAGCGAAAGTGCGCTGAGCAGTGTAGCGGGGGTCGGTCTTGCGGAGGACGGCGTGGCCGTAACCGGGAACGACACGGCCGGCGTTGAGGGTGGACCAGAGGTAGTCGGTGATGGCCTTGTCGCTGAGGTCGTCACCAATGGCCTTCTTCATCTCGGTCAACCAGTTGAGCACCTCCTGGTTGGCAAGGCCGTGCAGGGGGCCGGCAAGACCGTTGAGGCCGGCAGCCAGGGACAGGAAGGGAGAGCTGAGAGCGCTGCCAACCAGGTGGGTGGTGTGGGCGCTGACGTTGCCACCCTCGTGGTCGGTGTGGATGGTCAGGTACAGACGCAGGAGCTCGATAAAGTCCTCGTTTTCGCCGAATCCGAGCTGGTTGGCAAAGTTGAAGGAGTAGTCCTTGTCCTTCTGGATGGCGGCGACCTTGCCGCCCTTGAAGACGTTCTGGTAGATGCGGGAAGCAATGTTGGGCAGCTTGGCAATGAGGTCCATGGAATCCTCATAGGTGTAGTGCCAGTACTCCTTCTTGTTGATACCCTTGGCGTAGGCCTTGGCGAAGGAAGAGGTGTGCTCGAGAGCAGTGACGGCCAGGGAGAACTGGGCCATGGGGTGCAGGTCGGTAGGGCAGTGGTCGATGAGCTCCTCGACGAACTTGGGGATGTCGGAGCGGGCAGCCCACTCGGCGGACAGATCACGGACCTGCTGCTCGGTAGGGACCTCACCGGTCAGAAGGAGCCAGAAGAGACCTGTAGCACAAGAGTTGGCGCTTCAGTTCCTTTTGCATAAACTTGTCCGTACGATACTAACCTTCAGGGAGAGGCTCCTTGCCACCGGGAGCCTTGGGGAGGATCTCCTGGCACTCGGGGATGGTCTTTCCACGGAATCGGATACCCTCCTCGGCGTCGAGAACGGAACCCTCCCAGACGAGGGACTTGATGCCACGGGCACCGCCATAGACCTGGTCGAGGGTGACCTTGTCGACGACCTTGGAACCGTGCTCCCTGCGAAGAGAGGGAATCATGTCAGCACTGCGAGGACAAGCAGATACCGGAGACTGTGGCTCTGCTGAGGCTATTGGGCTCGGACTTACTTTCGGAGAGCCTTGATCTGCTCAATCTTCTCGGGGAGCAGCTCGGCGAAGCGGTCCTTGAGGGACTACACGACGCAAGACAGTCAGCTTCCATTCAACCTATTTCTCTTCTTCTTCCCTTCTTCCTTCTTTCCAATCCCGTCCAGCCTACGCTTCGGGGACCAGAGCAAAACCGCGATGCTTCTCACCTGAGCCTTGGCGGAGTAGCAGCGAGTGGCGTTGAAAGCCGTGGCCCGGGCAGGGGCTCGCAATGAAGCCCTCAGGGCAGAGTTGCTGAGACGGGTGACGGAAGCCATTGTAACGAATACTTGGGTATAGAGGGAGTAGAGGCAGAAAAGAGGATACGGCGGATGGGGGGGTGGCAGAGGTTATAAAAAGCGCAATGCTTCCGTTACCACGGCAGAAAAAAAAATTTAGGCCGGCGGTTCCTAGCAGCCTCGGAGGCTTGACAAGGTGCAACTTGGCTACTAAAGGCGGAGCTCCAGCTGGGACCCTCTGTTGACCTTAGCTCGAAACTGGATAAGCATGCAGGGCAACAGTTACATCACCGGCCAGCTCCTCTGCGCTCCAGCAAGTACGGGTACTCGTAGGGCAGCGAAAAGTACCTCCGTGCTGCGGCCGAGCGTGCTGGGCGCGGCGGTAGCCCGTGGTCAACGCAACAAGACGGACATGTCGCTCCCCCACCATCCGACACTAAAAATTCCCCCAACCATCTCCATCTCCCCGACAAGAGGCCAGATGGCCCGGAAATCAATCTGAACCTCGGAAAAGACGCAGCCAGATTGCCTAATCGAGCAGTCCCAGCGACAGTTCCGGATGGGATGCACAAGGGAGGATCACGAGCACATATGGACAAAGTACAGTACAGTATACGGGGGATGCTGAGAGACGATTTTTCTCCCTGGATTTCAACGACATTGGGTTCTGAAGAAGAGGCCCTCAAACATACTACTACTCGTACATATCTAATTGATGGTTAGGTAGATTGAGGCGGTCAGCCCTCCCTCTGTAAATCATTGGCTGCTGGCAGCGAGTGAAAAATGACGAGATTGTGACGGCCTGTACTCCGTATGCATGCAGTGCATCTGAAGCGCCTCCAATTATTAGAGTACACGACCGCTCAGCAGCGATGCGCATAGATAACCCGCAAGCTCAACTGTCATTGGCGGAGAGTCTCTTCCAAGCCTTCAAGTTCCAAGCACAACATCTGCGAAGCTTTATGTATTTTCCCTCGTGCGCCCTGCGACGAAGTTGTTTCACTTTGCCGCCATCATTCTCAGAGCAAATTCCTTTACCGCAACCGAATAGCCGTCCAAGTTGACTCGCTCCCTTCTGCCGGAAAGGCCAAGACGTCATGTGATGGACAAGCCGTTCCGGGCTGCCGACGAATCCTTTCCGCCGTAGAGCAGAAATCACTAGGTCGTAGCCTCTCCAAATTGTCATGACATAAGTGCGTCATCGTCATCGCCAGGCTGGATTCATCGTGAGCACCTGCACAAAGAAAACATCACGTCCACGGCGCTTTGTTCTGGACAAGAGAGCACAATCTCCAGGGAGCCTTTGTCCAACGGTACGGATAAACTTCGCTTCGCTTCCTGTTCGTCTCCAGACAGAAAGGGAAAAATTTGCGTCGAGCACAAAAGCAAGAAAAAAAAAGCAAACATTGTTCGGTACGTACCAATTCGGTAGTAGCCCTGACCCGAGTAAGGGAAAAGAAGGTGTCACTCGAAGCCCTATCGAAGAATACCTGCTAGTCAACGCAATTCCACCCATAACACACAAGTACTGTGACTTAGTCACCCAAGTACCGTCTCGTCAGGCATGACCCGTATTAGGCCCAAAAAGTCACGCCCAAACGCGGCAAGCTGCAAAGTTTCAGTAGCGGGCCTTGTTCCCTGCTAAATCTCTCGCGACCCGCCCCTCTTCCCTCCTTTCAATTTCTCCTCCTACATCTCCATCGCCACCCAAAAAAGGTCTGCGAGCCTCCCGCTTCAGAACCTCCTTCCATCATCTCGCGCACCCTTTGAATCGTATTCTCGCATCAACACCCCCCTCTAGGCCGACCGAAAAGAAAACAAATAATCCTTTTAGACAGGCTCGTGGGCATCTCGCCTCCAGCCCCTGTGATATACTCTCGCGTGTGCGCAGCTCCATTGCGGCAGTAGAAGACTTTTTTCTTTTTCTCCTCACGCGCTTCATCAGCCACCGCGTACATCGTACTTTTGAGATTTGGTTTACTTCGTACAAACGATCGGAAAATCTCCTGCTTCGTACAGTGTCGCGTCGTTTTTTGTAACACAAGGCCTTTGATCGATAGTACTTGGGAGGAGAGGCAGCATAGACATCCGCCGTACGACTTGTTTTGACTGAGAATCTCCTCACACCAAGTGATTCACCGGACCAGCCAAAGAAGGAGATTAAAAGACGGCTTGTTTTTTCGTTTCTTTTGTCTGCATCACGTCCCAAAAAGAAGGGTTCATCGTACACTAGCACCGACTAAATCTTGCTGAGACTCTGCCGCGGAGGATCTGTTTGGAACAAGACAAGGAATCTGCTTCCAGCCCCCGGGGTCCCAACCATGGCGTCTGCAGTAACAGACTTGGAAGCTGGCCTTCAGGCCATGCTCAATCTGAAGCCACCAGGTGTATCCGGCTCTCGTATTATTAGCCTCACGTCTCTTTGCGTCGCCAACATCCAGGTAAGGCATTTTTCGAACAGCTCTTCTTCCAACATGCGTTGCTGCGCGGCCCCATTCCTTTTGCTGACACGGCTCCCTTGCAGTCCGAATCTGTCCTCATTCAAAAAATCTACACCCACTTCAAGAAAACTCCAGGAACACACAAATTGGGCGTCCTCTACGTCGTAGACTCTGTAACCCGCAAGTGGCTTGAACAAGCAAAGTCTCAGGGTCAGCCCATAAACAGCTCTGCCCAGGATGGCACGTATGCCGCTGGAGTGCACCGAGTAACGGAACTGATGCCTGTTTTGATGAATGACATTCTTCAGTCTTGCCCAGAAGACCAAAAGGTACGTGTAATTCGAGTTTTAATCTGTGTCGGTCGGGTGAAATCACACGCACATACATGCACATGCACACACACATACAGCGCTCCCGCTCGTAGGCGTCTGAACGTGCGCTTTGTCTTGTTGATATCTGGCACATGTGGCGAACCGGAAGCAAGACAGACAGACCCCTGCACTCGTTTTTTGAGGATCCGAGTCTGCGAGTGCAAGTCAGTCAGCATTGCTTTGTTGGTGGTCATCAGCCGCCTCTAGGGAAATCTCCACATGAAAATCGTATCTGAAGGACCAGTAACTCACATTTCTCTTCTCGCCTTGTAGGAAAAGATCAAAAAATTGCTTGATATCTGGGAAAAGGGCCAGACCTTCCCCACATCCATGATAGAATCGTTCAAGGAGAGAGTCAACGCTCCCTCACCACCAAGTACGTCTCCTCACACGCCTGGCACGGCGCATCACAAGTCCTTCTCGAGAGACGTGATGCCCCCTGGCCAGCCAGATCAGAACTCTTGTATGAACGAGCTCTTCTAACGTGACTACAGAATCAACAACTCCCCCTGGTAGCCCGCCTCCTGGACTGGCAACTTCACTGCAGAACAAGCCCGCTGCACCAAACGGCTCGTCCATCTTGGAAGCCTTGGCTAATATTGCTCGCCAAAACACCTCGGCTGCACCAAGCAACCAGTCCCTCCCAGCTCCCGCCGCATCGTATAGCATGCCTCCCGCCGCCTCCAACGGCCCCCCAGCTTCCGCCACTCCCCCAGGGCTCTCACAGGCCCTTGCTTCGTCGCTCTCGCAGCCTCACCAGTCGTATCCCCCGGCTGCGCAACCCGTAAATGTGTCGTCTCTGCCCTTTTCGTTGACTCAAATGCTCGGTCAAAATGCTCCTCCAGCGATGCCAGCCAGTGCGAGTAACCCATCCAACCCATATGCGGCAGGGTCTGCAGCGCCTCCCGCCGCAGGGCCCGGCGGAGCTGGTTTGGGGCCGGACGTACAGCAGCAGATTATGCTGATCAAGGCCCTCGCCGATCAAGGCGTCCCCTTTGATAAGATTCCCGCTCTCATCCAGAGCATGACTTCTGCCACTGCAACTGGAGGGTATCCGGCAGCGCAACCTCCCGCCCCTGTCCCCACTGCCCAAGGCACCTTTCCATCGGCTCAGCAGCCATGGGGTGCGGCTGCTTCGGGCCCTGCGCCTGACCAGGGCTACCAGGACAACGTAAGGTCGCCTAGATATCGCGGCCGTTCTCGCTCTAGATCGCCCGAGCGCGGCTGGAACGCTCGCGGCTCTCCACGTGGTGGACGTGAATATGGTCGTAACTCGCCTCCTAGAGGACGCATGGATGATCGAGACCGCAATGGCCGAGGAGGCAATGATTACCGCCAGCGTAGCCCTCGCGGACGCCATGGACGGAGCCCTTCTCCCCCCCAAGAGTTCCAGCAGGAGAAGTGGGTTGAGTTCGACACGGCGCTTCCATCTGGCCACATCAAGGTTCTTAGCCGTACCCTGTTTGTAGGAGGCGTTACGTAAGTCCACCACTTTCCGACCTGGATGAGTCCATCATATGCTAACCAAGTACACCAGTTGCTCCGAAGCCGAGCTGCGTGGCATCTTTGGCCGTTATGGCACTGTTCAGACTTGCATTGTTAACAAGGATAAACGTCATGCCTTTGTCAAGATGTTGACCCGCCAGGACGCCGTCAGGGCAAAGGATGCCATGGAAGATGCCAGGGGTCTCGAGTATCCCCTTCGCGTAAGTGCAAGCCAGTCATTGTAATGTGCTATTAGTGTACGTACTAACTCTTATTGATAGACCAGATGGGGCGTTGGGTTCGGTCCTAGAGACTGCAGCGATTACTCAACCGGCATCAGTGTGATTCCCATCCACAAGCTCACCGACGCTGACCGAAAGTGGATGCTCACTGCTCCGTACGGTGGAAGCGGAGGCCGGCCCATTGAGACGGGCATCTGCGTCGAAGAGCCCGACATTGAAATCGGCGCTGGCGTTTCGTCCAAGGCCATCAGCCGCCGGATGCAGACAGACAAGGGCGGTAGCAACGGTCCCAAGTCTACACGCCACCGCGACGACGATTCGCGCTGGCGTCGAGGCCGAGACGATGGCCCTGGCCAGATGGATATGGATGGCCAACAACAGCAAAGCGGCATGGGCGGTTTCCCCTTTGGCATCGGCACCCTGCCCAACGGCATGCCCAACTTCCCGACGGGCTTCCGATTCCCAGATCCCAACACTGCTGGGAGGACCTGATCGTTGATGACTTTTTTTGCGACACTTGAGAGGTACATTTGATTTCAACGCCCTCGGCCATTTGCGCCGACAGGTTCGGCTCGATGGGGGGGCAACAGCGGCATCAATCAGGCTTGGGATGAATGGCGTCTGGCGAACGGGAGGGGGACCCCTCTGGGGGATCGGAAACTGCTCCTTGACCTTGCTTTTGGACTGGACTGTACAGTCTTGTCATTGGCGATAGATGTCTCGTTTGTTTGTTTGTTTGTTTTTTCATTTCCTTTTTATGTGGACGTCTTTACGCAAAGGGGGAGGCATCTTCGTACTCTGAATCGGATACCTATTAACTAGTGACTAAAAGTGAACTTTTCGTATTTTACATTTGTCTTGTGTCTTTTTGAATGTGACGTCTGTGATGTGTCTTTGGCCATTTTCAAGCCCAGGGGGGAGTGTTGTGCCTTTGCAGGATCTAGGACAAAGGTTGTAGGCTTTAATTTGGTGGAATAAGAAACAGTAGATGGAGGAGGAACATTCAGATATAAGTTGGGTTTAGAAAGACTCGAAAATAACAAAAAAGCAGTTTTCATACAACTTCCGACTTGATATCTTACTGCAAATGCCTACCCTGTAATCAAGCAGTTTCGTCGAGGTCTATAACTGGGTTCACGCCATTGGGATTGATCCAGATGGCGAGTAGTTTAATTTGTTTACACGACGGCAGTTTACGCTACGGGATACAGTCAAAGGGATCATTTATTCCATGGTTTGTCTCACTGGAGTTTGTTGTATCATTCCAGACGAAGCGGACCGTCACTCTTGGGTAGGACTAAAAGAACGGCCCGGAATGCAAATTACTCTACAGTACAGGGCACATTTTCACAGGGAGCTACTGACACCGATACCAACCTTGGTAGATTGGTTTTTTTGCACGCCGAATTACGGAGAAGAAAAAAAAAAACACTTGGACAATGAGGCAATTACGTCGAGCCATCAGGGGGGGGGGGGCGGGAGATTGCTCGTGAGGGTTTTTGATAGAACGGCCCCGGGTGCTTTCATGTATGAGGCTTTTATTTTCCCCGTTGTTCACTTTTTTTTTTTTCATTTTAATGAGCTGATCTACATAATACCAATGGGGAGTGTCTGTGCACACGACTAACTGGATATGACGACGAGACACAAGAGCAAGGCTAAAGAAGTGAAGAAGGAAAAAAAAAAAGACCAGGTTTGGCGGGCGTTGGTCGTAGCGTAAGCCCGAGGCTGGGCGCCTACAGTAACGAAAGGATTAGTTGAAACGATGGGCGTTGAACCCTGGGATAGGTACTGGATAGAACCCGGAGTGGGCGAATTCGCTCGGTAACACAATGTGGGAATAGTAGCACCTGCAGCAGCCCTCCTTTCTTTTTTTTCTTTTTTTTTTACAACCCCTAAGAAGCCCCTTGAGAGTCAGGGAGGTGATTGTGAATGTCTTTTGTTTACTTGGGTAGAGGACCTTTGGCGTGTGGACGCCGTTTAAGTGCCGCCGCCTAAGAGCTGAAATCTCTCATGGGAAATTTTCACATCCGGGAGGGTACGAGATACTCTGCCGTATGCACCCCGTACTTGAACTTTCCATCTTCCCCAGGGCCCTTTTAAAACCCTCATCCGGCAAAGTCCCAATTGAGCCCTCGGGCATTTAAGTAAAAAGAATTAAAAGGAAAACAAAAAAGTTGCAGAGAGAGAGAGCGAATATGCTTAACTTGCCTTTTCCGGCCGGGAAGCCGCGGGAAAATGTGGAGCCCCAAAAATTCAGCGTAGCAACGCGCCTCTTTTTTTTTTTTTCTTCTTTAATTCACGCAGCAGCAAAATCGAAAAGGAAAAAGGCCCTTAAATTTTTAAGCAATTAAGGATACGTGAGAGTAAAATTTAGAGTTATTTTGTTAGGGCGCGGGTCCATTTGGAGAATTAACGGGGACGGCCGGGTAAAGAAGCAGTAGTGTAGCATCATTGGGGGGAGTTTGGAGAAGTTCGTTTGTGGTGTGGTGGTGGATGCTACCCGAGATTCCCGGGGAAGCCGAACGGTTCTTTGGGGAAGCTGTTTTTCTTCGTTGGTGTTGCGTGGCTTGTTTGAGGGATTGGGTTGTGTTGGGTTGAAGGGATTTGATCGATTCACTTGTGGCACACTTGTATGATGGATTGGATGAGAGTGGCCGAGGATGTGGTGGGTAGAGGGTTGGCCGTGGTTGAGGAGATGGACGAGCAGTGCTTGACTTGGTCTGGTCTGTACTCATGTTCCGTAGCTTCTTGTTTCAAGGAGGCCTATTCTCTCTCTCGTGTCATTGAGTTGGCTTAGAATATGGCTCAAAACACGGAAGAGTGTGTATCCGAGCAAGGTAAGACATGTCCGCGGTGATGTATGAGGCAAAGATCTCATCAAGGCTCTACTCTAAGCAAATTGAGGATTCGTTGGCGTTGAGACATCACTTATTGAGTCATGTTCACGTCATAGTCAATGCTATGATGGTGAAGGAGTACTTGTTGTGACCAAGATTCTTTGGGCATCGAGCCAGATGGTGTTGCTGGTTAGACTGCGTGTTGTTGCAACCCGCAAGGACTCCATCCTTTTGTGCTCCAATAAATTGCTCACAACACGAGAAAACCATTCAAATGGCAAAAGAAGCTATAGAAAGACGTGGGCCAGCGAAACATGAGAAATCGCCTCTCCAGTGGCGGGATAGCAAAGGGTGAGACTCACCTACCCAACATCACAGAGGCTACGAGCACGGCGTACACACAGGCAGAACTTTCAACATCAAAGTGTCCACTCGTCGCAGCTGCGTCTCCACCAAAAAAAGCTGCAAGAGGCGAGGCGAGAGCTTCCACCCAGCTTCTAGAGCGTCGGGCTGGAGTTGCCAGTGGCGCCAAAGGGGCGTCCTCGGGAGTAATTTTTTTTTTGCCACAGGAACGGGACTTTGCCGACTGGCACAGTACAGTTGAACCACATACTAGGTTTGAGTGGTTACCATGTATCGTACTGCGTTGCCGAGCTCGTTGTTGGCAGGATCGAGAAGGCAGGGTTCGGTTTCAATAGCCGTCGCTGGAGCTTGTGCTTTTCTGATCCTCGGCTTTGCAACCACAAATGGTAAGAATGGCTCCTATTCTCTGCGTTTTCCTTGCTCCGTATCTATCTCAACCGGTACGGCAATATTGAATATTACCTGTAGTATCATCTACCAACTACCTAGGTAGGCAGTAGACTATCCGTCTCCGTGGAGAAAAAAAAAAGGACCAGCTCAGCGTATTCCGCTGGCCGTCGCTCGGTTCCCAAAACTCGCCAATGGCAGCAGCAGCAATACCGACGAAAATAGCGCTTTCTGAATTGGGCATTTGGTATTGACTGCACGGAGTATTGACTCTTGCAGAGCCAATCAGGCTCGAGCTGCTGATTGCGGGCCTGGCCAGCTGTCTTCGGCGTTCGGTAGTCGGCCGCAGGCAACCATGTAAGATTGAGGCATCATGGCTGGCATGTTCTGACTGACTAGGTAGCCAGAGCATCACGGGATCCGGCGCCTATGTAAGTGCCAACATGCCTTTGTACCTAGGCATCTTTGGTACTCGGAAATAGGCACATCCAGTAGGTACCTACTATACCTAGTACCTAGTAGTATTTGAATCCCTCTTCTGCCTTGTTCGATCCCGCCCTCGCTTTGCTGCTCGGCTCTGGGCATCGGGGCGCGGGAACGCGAGCCTGGGCAAAGACGCAGCCGGTCCAGCGATCCCTGGGCGATTCCGTGCTGCGCTGCGCTGCGCTGCGCTGCGCTGTGCTGCCAGGTTCTCGATTGGCCACCCCCTGACGCCTGAGCCTGAGCCTGACCCTGGATGTTCATGTTCTTGGCAGCGGCTTTTCCACGGAGCCGCCAACTGAGCTAGGCTGATGAGGTAATGGGCAGTCGAGTGGGAGAAGAAGAAAAAAGGAGCAGGCCAGCATGGAAGCGAGGCTGCTTTGTATTGGGCCGACGGCGCAATGACGCATCGGATGGCAGACCGCCGGCTTCTCGTGCGATTCCATGCGTCTCTGACTCTGACTCTGCACAGCTGTACAGGACCTGCTGTACGCGTTCTGTAAATTACTCGCGCCGCTGATGGCGCCGATGCCCGTGCAGGTTTGCTGCTGTGCTGTGCTGTGCTGTGCTGTGCTGTACAGCAGTCCGGGCTCTTACTGCAGGCGCCTGCTCTCTCCCCTGAGATGGATCAATGCCATCAGTATCAATGCTCAATCTTTACAACCGAGTATACATCAGACGACGGCTTTTTTCCTTATCCATCTCGTAACCCAAACTCGCGTATATGCAGACAGCTCCGTTGCCGCCCTCGTTAATCGCCCAATGTGCGCTGCCAATTTCCCTCTTCCCAGTCCCCAAGCCTCTGATCGATCGTGGAGAAGTACCCCCGAAGGACAGACAAGCCAAGCAGGCAAAGACGACGACGGAGACGAAGAAACAGGCCAGCGCACGTTTGGCGCAATGGCCCCCGAGCGAGCCCAGACCCCCTTGCTCTGCCAGGCATATCGTGGCTCCGGTAAGGGGGGGGGGGGGGCTTGCAGGAAAACACACGGCCAGAACCACACAGTCTTCGTACACGGTGGACGCTCGACGATGGGCAGGGACGTGCGGACGCTAGGCCGGGGCTGCACCCATGGCTGATGGTCTTGGAAGAACGATTTTTCTCCGTATCGCAGGTTCCGCGCGCGGTGGACGATCGCCTTTTTTCTGCTTCGTTTGTGACATGGCATGGGGTGGTGGTTATGCCACTTGGCGGATTGATGGATCCCCGTGATGCCATCTGCGGTGGCTCAAGATCAACGTCCAGCGACAAAGTATTCGTACTCGTAGACTGTACCGGTGGTTGTTTTTTATTGCACAATTTCAAACAAAGTACGGGCACTGCCTAGATTTGCGCCCATTGAACCAAGTACTATTTCGCCTCATCAGCAGTGCTGGCCCCCCCTTTCCAGACCGTCTTGGCAGCTCCCACATGGAGATGCAAAAAAAAAAGATGGAGTTGCATACTATGGAGAAACTGGAGAGGACCCGGGCGGCGTACCTTTTCAGCTCAGGGTCTCGTGGATTCCTTCTTACTCGAGTCGTAGTCTGGGTGCGAAAATACGGAGCGCAAGTAGCGGTATATTCAATGCAAGACGAATTTCAAGCCATTGGATGCCATTCTGTGCCAGCCAAGACCGCCCTACGAGTTCGTTGTGGCTTGCCCCCCACACGGCGGCTGGAAAGAGGACCTGGAACTTTTCCAAAAAAGAAATGCCTCGTCTAGCCGGGGGAAGACGTCGGTCAGCGTTTGTGGGAAAGGGGGGGCCGTGATGTGAGTTGTGCTGTGTGTCTTTGGGTTGTTGGTACATACGGCTGAGGCTGTTGGTGAGACATGTAGATTACGAGCAACGAGGACCAATTCTTTGCCATGTCGTCGTTTATGACGGGATGAATCCATCTGCTGGCAGAGTACGGGTACGGTGTCATGATTCAGAGACTTGCCTGCTTGCTGCTGTGGCCGGTTGTTTTGTACTGTAGACAGTTGTGTAGACAGGTACCTTAGTAGTACACAAACTTCCAATGATACCATCGATGCCAATGTCAACCTACGTACGCAACGTGGCTGGCTGGACTTTGTCACGCCCGATGCCTTGCAGCAAGCAGCAGAGACAAACGCAAGGAGGCGAGACCAGTTCAGCCCGCTGCATAAAAAACAAGGATGGATGGAGTGATGCCTGGGTGAGCCTTGGCTTGGCCATTCTAACCTAGCACCGGCCGAGCAAAGACATCCGTTAGATGCTGGCACATACTGGCACAAGTCTGTCTAATTGCGTGCATTCGCCATCGAGATGGAGATGCAAGCGCGGCAGTCGTGCTCCGTAACGTCGTTGGGTTGGCACGCCAAGGCCGCCTTTTTGTTTTTTGTGTGCTGCAACAATAGCAGTTTGGCCGATGCTCGCATTCACGCCTCGTTCTAGAATGCCCGCAGAATGTCTTGGCGAAACTTCATCTGGCTTTCTGGGCCCCATCCTCCACGGTACACCAGTGGCAAGCAAATGTACTCGATGATGCTAGCAGTAGTGGTCATCCGTATACACAGAGCCGTGGTTGGCTGGCAGAGATGTACTCGTACAAAGGAAGAAGAGATGGGTATGTTGCCAGTCTTGGGCATTCCACCACATGCGGCAAAGCCGAGCTGAAGCCATCTCGATGACGTAGCCTGAAAAAAAAAAAGGATCAATTGCCATCAAGGCCTCGTCTCCCCTGTCCAGCTCCCTTTACCGACCGGCACCGATCACGATAGACTCTGCAGAATGGCATTTGCCTGAACCGGGGGACCGGCTGCGATTCTTCCATTTCCAGGCCCGCCCGTTGCCGCGTCTCTTCTCCGCGGCTTTTAACCCCAAGCGAAGGGGGGAAAAAGGCCAGAAGAGGAAATCTCGGTATATCGGTGACGGCGCTTCGCGGGCCCGGCATTTCGCTGTTTGCTTTTTCCTGTCTCTCTCCCTTGCAGTTTGATCGTCTGCTTGGCCCCCCCCCCTTCTTTGCCGTGTTGTTTTTTTTGCTCTTCTTTACTTTTGTCATTGGGGGGCCATGATGAAATGGGTTTTTGTTTTTTGCCAAGGCCATTTTGTCGCACTTTGCGGATGCCGCGGTAATTACAGCTGAAGGATTCACAGTAGGATGCTCATACGGACAGGACGAACATCAAGCCGTGACGGGCATGTGCACCCAACACCAGGGATGCTGAGACACACGCAAACAGCAAAGGAGTCTGGCATTGCCAATCCACGGCCCCCCCGTCCTTGGTGAATCAGTTCCAATTCCATCGTGTACGAGGATACGTGTATATGCCGGAGCTGAACTAAGACTGAAGCAGTCAAGTCCAAGTATAGCTACGCGTACGCTTATTGCGGCCGCTGCAGCCACACAGGTAGCATTGAACTCCCTTTACACGTATACAGTTGAGCTTTGAAACGACGCCGGCTCCATTGAAACCGAGTTGATGAGCCCGCCATGTGCATCGCCAATTGAGCACCAACACCAGACGAGAGGAAGCAAGACGCCTCCGTGTGCGTGCTCTGCTGGGGCCAGAAACCAAAACAGACAAAAAGTCGCCAAGGAAACACCAAAATGCAATTTCACCCAAGTGCCATGTTTCGCAGCTCCTTTGGGGCTAGCGTTCCACGGAAAACACTCATAGTCTTGGCAGCGGGCATTGAGCACAAGTATATACTACTAAGGACAAGGGGGGACAAAAAAGTCTCTCGCCTCAGCCGTGCTGGTGAGAGAGCTGTTGGGCAGCCCCGTTGGACATGGAGGGTACATGCCGGCGGCGGGCGGGGCCAGTGTGGCATACGGTGCTGCTGGGGGCGGGCTCGAGCGCTGGAAAGCCGCTAGAAGAGCCGGCGCGCTGCTTTGGGGCCAGGTGAAGCCGCGGCGTGTTCCCGAGGGGGCAAGCCACCGGCCAGCGACTGTTTTGGTTCGGTCGGGGCCTTGATGCTGCACGGCTAGCGGCAAGGAAGAAAGATGCCAATGATGGCTGCATCCGGGGGCCATGCACGATTGGGACGGGAGAGGATTGTACGTATATTCAGTAATTGATTCATGGTTGATGATGATGATGACGACGACGATGCTGCTCGTGCTGTTGCCGCTAGACTAGTGGTGGCATCAAATTTGTAGGAGCACCAACGGCTGCTGCAGATGCATCTCAACGGCTACATGTGCCTACGAGCATTCATCCAATCAGTCTCGCTCGGCGTGCGACAGGCACAGTTGCGCCTTTGGAGGAACTCGACACCACTGTATTCTGTAAATAGGCATTACCACTACGTGTAATTGCGATTGGTGATTCAGGTCATGGCATGTGCGTGGCTGCATTGGAGCATTGGATGGCAATAATACGGAGTAATACCGGTGCTCCTTGATTCATCAATCTTGTGCTTACCTTACCTACCTGGTACTTACTTGTATATTCATAGGTATCTTTAGCTTCAGCCAATTGCCATGAATACCACCATCCAAGCCCCCCCCCCCCCCAAAAAAAAAACCGAAAAGTAGAGCTACACGTCTTCCAGGTTCGATTGCCCTACAAGCGACTCGTCAATGTACAAACACACAGGTAATCGGTGCCCATCATCCTGGTCGTCCGGCATCACGACAAGCGATTCCGATGACATGGACGCTTGACGAGGGGGGGGGGGCAGGGCAAGGCCAAAAGGCGCAGGGAGCAAACGTGCGAGCTCGCCAGCCAGCAAACAGGGCCCTTGGCGTGGCTTTTCCCTTTTTCCCTTGCCACGGAGTCGATCTGCCGAAGCAAATCCGTTCCCTGCTGGGTTTGTTCTGGTCGGGGGGGGGGGGCTTGCTTCGGTCAGCGCGGCGGAAGCATTCCCAAGATGCCGTTCTTTGCTGAGACACGGCGTTTTTGGGTGAGACTGGGTGTCGCAAGAAATGCGCTGGATGGGCCCTAATCCCGGTAACAACTCATTTTTAGAAAAAAAACAAAAAAAAACAACAACAGACAAAAGAGACTGAAAAAAAACATGGCATGTGGCTGTTTTGTGTCTCCGACGCACGTCTTACAGCTGTCGAAATAGGCAGTCTCAGGATCGGCTTCGTGGTCCCCCAGGGAGCGCACTGATGTTTTCTGTTTCTTGCCCCCAATCTTGGCGCTACGGGATG
The DNA here is from genome assembly GCA_001721665.1 of Trichoderma pleuroti. Lineage (NCBI taxonomy): Eukaryota > Fungi > Ascomycota > Sordariomycetes > Hypocreales > Hypocreaceae > Trichoderma > Trichoderma pleuroti. The sequence continues at coordinate 31,922 of MDJU01000029.1, forward strand.
GAAGCACACATTGCGCTCACGCTGTTTGTATGAGAAGTGAAGTGAAGTGAAGTGAAATGAAGTGAAATGAAATGAGACAGTGTCACATCCGTCACAGAGCGGCAGGCATCATGAGTAAGCTCTGGCAGCCAACTTGCGTGCTAGCGGAAGCGCCGTGTGGGATGGAAGGGATATTGGCCGTTGATTGAGCTGCCGGCCACTAGAATAGCAGCCCGTAATTCATCAAATTGCACAGATCAAAATTGCGACCATGTGAAGAAGGGCAGGGCAGGGCAGGACAGGCGTCTGATAAGGCCGCCTTGGTTGGCGCTATTGAGTTTTCGGAACGGCATCACTGCCGGAGGCATTGCCGCATTAATCATCTAGCACCGGCAGCGACAAGAAGCGAAGCGAAGCAAAGCAAAGCAAACAAACAGCTGGCCAGAGGCATTACACAAACGATGGAGCGCATGGGGAGCGAAAAAAAAAATGCGGGTGGTTGGGCAAAGGCGATATGTTTACAATACACTACAGTCTTCGTACACGTGTGTACGAGGAACAGGTTCCCGGCAGCTTATGCACAAACTACCGCTCCGTTTTTACCGCCATTGCCTGGGCTCAACTGTTGTCGCGCAAGTTGGCGGTGACCGTGCAGGAGTCGTGTCGTTGCATCTCCGTACTGCATCGTGCTTGTACCTACATAGAGAACGCCAGCAGAAAGCAACAAGAGAGAAGCTCAAGACCCGTACTGTACCGTGCTATGGATGGAATCCAGCTCCGTTGTCGCGTCCCCACGGGGGTACGCAAGAGTGCAGAGGGAGATTGCGGTAAATGCAGGTACCTGCTTTAGTCGCCTCTAGATCCACCGCGTGCAAAGCCCACGAGAACGCTGGCACTAACACACGGGCGACGAAAAAGTCCATCCCATCAATTGATCCATTGTCACATCTACAGTACATTTTTGGGGGTGGTAGGTGCACGAGAGGCAAAAAAAAAAAAAAAAAACAGAGGCAACGTCGTGACGAGAACAGCGCATGGTCCGGGCCAAAAAAACCCCCCCCAAGAAAAATCCCGGATAAGCGTACCGGCACCGTATCGTCGAGCCATCGACAAGAAAAAAAACACCCTGAAAGCCGGAGCAACGTTCAAAGGGCCTGGACCCCCCCCCAGCCCGTGGCCAAGCACAGGGGCTTTGGGGGGGCTCCAGAAATGCCCACAGATCATCAGCAAGGTGCAGTTCGCGAAAAAGGGCCGTCCGTGCTCTGGCTGCTCGCTGACCGCCGCCGCGCGAAAGAGTCCACTAGACAAGACAGCTCTAGTAAGGGAGGGCCAGCGTTGTTGTCATCATGGGAAGCGAGCAGGAAAAAATGCCTCAGCAAAAGACGAAATGCTTGGCTGCCGTGTAAAAAAAAAAGAGTAATGAAAATGGAACATGGTTGAGTGTAATAATAGCCAGAGAGGGAGGCTCTAGCCAAGAAGCACCAGCGCCAGGACGCCCAAATGAAACATGGAACCAAGAGAAGACGGGAAGAAAAAAAAGAGGGCTCGCTCAGTTCAATCCAAGCCCGCTGGGGCATTTCCCCCGGGCTAATAGCCTCCAGCTCCATTTCCATTGATTGTATGAGGTCTTTTGGCGTGCGGTAAGTGGCCCGTAATGGTAGCAGTAGCGGTGGTGCTCCGGAGCGGGAGAGTGTTAGAGGCGGATATTGCAAGTAGAGTTGAGCATAAAGTTTATGGGAACGGCAAGGCTTTCTTTTGGGGTTTCGCCCACCCGAGATTGCTGCTTAGTGACCGAGTCAATTCGGTGCCCTAAGGTATTGGACAAGTGCCTGATTTGATTGATTGATGCTCAAGCAAGATGAGAAGTGAATTGATCTCATCTGTGGCATGCACATGCAATTCATCTTGCATTCGAGGCAATTGCAACGGTACATGTGATGGCCCCAGCCGTATTGAATGGCGCACCGCACCAGCGTCGGCACTCAGGCTCGTCACGACAGCCCTGGATTCTGCGTTATCTGCCCTCTAGCGGCACGGCCAACGCGCGCCAGGCAAGCGTTTGCCATTGATCCAATCCATCCTGTGACGACGAGAGTCACCGCCTAGCGTGTGCCAAGTACATTGAATATGTATTTTCGTGCCGGTGTGCGGCTTGCACGTCGAGGCACTGCACTAACAGATACCAGGCCCGGTGCAAGCATCAATGGGTAAGGTGTTTAGGTGGTGGGCGATAAACATGTACCTCGCAGGGGGGGGGGGGCGAGGACCCAGAGACAAACAAACAACAACAACAACACACAACACAGGGGGCAGGCTATTGTGCAAGTCGGTCCATCCATCCATCCAGAACTGTAGTGTAGCACGGTCCAGCGTCTCGCTAGCATCAATTCATCAAGTCAGCGTCAAAGGCCAGGCATTTCCGAAAGGGTGCGCCGTCTCCGCCAAGGCCCGCCGGCTGGGCTAGCAGGGGAATTGTAGAGCAGAGTCCATACTCATACGTGAGCAGCAGTGGCAGTGGCTGGCAGCACTCGTACTCCGTGGAGAGTTGAGGGCACAGAGGATCCGCCCCGTGGTGGGAATAGGTAGGTAGTAGATTTCGATGCTGGAGTGCGAGTGCGGTGCGAGTGCGGTGAGGTCCAGCTGCCACCGACATTTACACGAGCTCTGCATGAGTACCTAGTGTACGAGTACACGTACATGCAGCACCGCTTCGCTTCTCCATCCGGCAGCGAACCAGACAGCACCACGGCCCGCTGGCTTCGTGTGGATGGATGGCCAAATCCGAACTGGATGTACAAGTGCGAGTACTTTACAGCATCGAGGGCAAAAGGGGGCGGTGGGCCAAAAGGGCTCGTCGACAGCTCGCTGCTTCGGCCGCCTGGGCTGGCGTGCTTTGTGCTGTGCCAAGTCGTCGTCGTCCTTGTACTTGTCCCTTGGCTTGCTGAGGTACGAGCACAGCACAGCACAGCACAGCACAGCACAGCACCGAGGTACTTGAGCACCAACATGCCTGGCCTTGGACGTTCCATCTTCCATGTCCAGCCCAGTCCACTGCAGGAAGAAAGATACAAAGATACAATGACAAACAGGGGGCCCGACCATGGAAGGTCGCAGGGATGGCGGCGGTACGTACCGGGCTAGCGGCCACACCGTGCGCGCCTGGCCGCTGCTCGTACGGCCGACGGCTTCGTGCCTTGTACTCCAGGGTACCGCTTTCGCCCTAGCACCGCCCATGGCGTGCCCCAGCCTTCGCCGTGCCTGGCCCCGAGGACGCTCGCATGGCGCCTGCTTGCTTCGTCGAGCCTTTTGTTGAAATAGAAGCTCTCTCCCCGTCCTCGACTTGGCTTTCCTTTCCTTTTTTCCCTCTTCACCCACGAATGCGTTGAGTTTAACGTGTCCCCCCCCCCAAGCCTCTCTTCGTGTGGTGTGAAAAAGCAACACTTTTCTCCCTTATTCCTCCTCCCTCCCCCCCCCGAACTTACTATTTTCCCCTAATAATAATAATCAATCCTCTTTTTCGCTTTCAGCATTCCCGCCCCCCCTCAAAAGGTCCATCTACATGCCGATTGAGGAACCCCGCGGCATTTCTAGACTTGTCAGCTTCTCTCGCAACCTAGAACCCTTCGTCTTTCCATTATAAATCAGCACCGCCAGCATACCCATCACCAGCGTCTCACACACGTTAATAATACTTCGTCATGGCGGACGATAAAGCCGTCGGCGCGCCCGCGCTGGATACAAATATCGAATCGGGCAACTTCGACGAGAAGCGCGCTCAGCCTCCCACCGAGGCCGTCCCTCCCAAGAAGGATGCTCCCGCTGAGGAAGAGGAGGAAGATGAGGACATTGATGCCTTGATTGAGGATCTCGAGTCCGAGGATGGCCACGCCTTCGAGGAAGAAGAGGAGGAGACCAACCCTGCCACTGGACGTGTCGTTCCCGAGGACATGCTCCAAACTGACAGCCGTCTCGGTCTGACCGAGAGCGAGGTTGTCGCTCGCCGTCGCAAGTACGGTCTTAACCAGATGAAGGAGGAGAAGGAGAACCTGGTTCTCAAGTTCCTGTCCTTCTTCATTGGTCCCATCCAGTTCGTCATGGAGGTGAGTGTTTTTTTTTCTTTCTTCCTTTTTCACTGTTCCCGCCATTTTTTGCGTCTCAATCTGCACCCGATTGCCTTGGCTTCGACACCCACTGCCGTGGTTTCAACTCGTCAGCGCCCTCACCAACACCACCCACACCCTCTTGCAACTTATCAGCAAGCCGCGTTCCCCCGACGCGGCGAGCGATTCCCTCCAATTGCCTTGTTTTTTTTCTCTGTTTTCCCGCGCTTGGCTCTTCGGGTCTAGATTGGCAGCTCCACACAAGCTTCTCTCACGGTCTCTGCGCTCATTGGTTCAATTGGCCTGGCTGAGCCGATCTGCACTCCGTTTCCCTGTGCTCGAGAAAATTATGCATGTGGGGGGGGCCGAAGAATGCCGATCCACTCAATAAGATGTCACCCGCTCCACTCGTATCCCAACCGGCGCCGTCGATCGCCGATACGCAAAATACACCCTGATTCGTTACGCGTTACGAATACGCCAGTTGCTGACCATTCGTTGTTATAGGCTGCTGCTGTTCTGGCTGCCGGTCTTCAGGACTGGGTCGATTTCGGTGTCATCTGCGGTCTTTTGTTGCTCAACGCCTGTGTCGGTTTCATCCAGGAATTCCAGGCTGGTTCCATTGTCGAAGAACTCAAGAAGACTCTCGCTCTCAAGGCTGTCGTCCTCCGTGACGGCACCCTCAAGGAGATTGAGGCTCCCGAAGTCGTCCCTGGTGATATTCTGCAGGTTGAGGAGGGTACCATCATCCCCGCTGATGGTCGCATCGTTACCGAGGGCGCTTTCCTCCAGGTTGACCAGTCCGCCATCACTGGCGAGTCTCTCGCCGTCGACAAGCACAAGGGCGACTCCTGCTATGCTTCCTCTGCCGTCAAGCGTTGGTGAGGCCTTTTTGGTCGTCACCGCCACCGGTGACAACACCTTTGTCGGTCGTGCCGCTGCTCTCGTCTCTCAGTCCGCCGGTGGCACTGGTCACTTCACCGAGGTTCTCAACGGCATTGGTACGATTCTGCTGGTCCTCGTCATCCTGACCCTGCTCGTTGTCTGGATTTCCTCCTTCTACCGCTCCAACGGTATCGTCGACATCCTGCGCTTCACCCTCGCCATCACCATTGTCGGTGTCCCTGTCGGTCTTCCCGCCGTCGTCACCACCACCATGGCTGTCGGTGCCGCCTACCTCGCCAAGAAGCAGGCCATTGTCCAGAAGCTCTCTGCCATTGAGTCCCTTGCTGGTGTCGAGATTCTTTGCTCTGACAAGACTGGTACTTTGACCAAGAACAAGCTCTCTCTCTCCGAGCCCTACACCGTCCAGGGCGTTGACCCTGATGACCTGATGCTGACTGCCTGCTTGGCCGCTTCCCGCAAGAAGAAGGGTATCGATGCCATTGACAAGGCTTTCCTCAAGTCTCTCAAGTTCTATCCCCGTGCCAAGAGCGTCCTGTCCAAGTACAAGGTCATTGACTTCCACCCCTTTGACCCCGTCTCCAAAAAGGTCACCGCTGTTGTCGAGTCCCCCCAGGGCGAGCGCATCACCTGTGTCAAGGGTGCCCCTCTCTTCGTTCTCAAGACCGTCGAGGAGGACCACCCCATCCCCGAGGACATTGACAAGGCCTACAAGAACTGCGTCGCCGAGTTCGCCACCCGTGGTTTCCGTTCCCTCGGTGTTGCCCGCAAGCGTGGTGAGGGTGCTTGGGAGATTCTCGGAATCATGCCCTGCTCCGACCCCCCTCGTCACGACACTGCCCGCACGATCAACGAAGCCAAGAACCTCGGCCTGTCCATCAAGATGCTGACTGGTGATGCCGTCGGTATCGCTCGTGAGACTTCTCGCCAGCTCGGTCTCGGAACCAACGTCTACAACGCTGAGCGTCTCGGTCTCGGTGGCGGCGGTGACATGCCCGGCTCAGAGGTGTACGATTTCGTCGAGGCTGCCGATGGTTTCGCTGAAGTTTTCCCCCAGCACAAGTACTCCGTCGTCGAGATTCTCCAGCAGCGTGGCTACCTCGTTGCCATGACTGGTGACGGTGTCAACGATGCTCCCTCCCTGAAGAAGGCTGATACTGGTATTGCTGTCGAGGGTGCTTCCGATGCTGCTCGTTCCGCCGCCGATATCGTTTTCCTTGCTCCCGGTCTCGGTGCCATCATTGACGCTCTCAAGACTTCTCGCCAAATCTTCCACCGCATGTACGCCTACGTCGTCTACCGTATCGCCCTGTCTCTGCACATGGAGATCTTCCTTGGTCTCTGGATCGCCATCCTCAACCGTTCCCTCAACATTGAGCTGGTCGTCTTCATTGCCATCTTCGCCGATATCGCCACCCTGGCCATTGCCTACGACAACGCCCCCTACTCCCAGACTCCCGTCAAGTGGAACCTCCCCAAGCTCTGGGGTATGTCCGTTCTCCTCGGAACCGTCCTCGCCGTCGGTACCTGGATTGCCCTCACCACCATGTACGCTGGTGGCAAGAACGGTGGTATCGTCCAGAACTTTGGTAACATTGACGAGGTCATCTTCCTGGAGATCTCCCTCACTGAGAACTGGCTCATCTTCATCACCCGTGCCAACGGTCCTTTCTGGTCTTCCATTCCTTCTTTGGCAGCTCAGCGGTGCCATCCTGGTCGTCGACATCATTGCCACCCTCTTCTGTGTCTTTGGCTGGTTCATTGGCGAGCAGACTAGCATTGTCGCTGTTGTTCGTATCTGGATCTTCTCCTTTGGTATCTTCGCCATCATGGGTGGTCTCTACTACTTCCTCCAGGGAAGCACTGGCTTTGACAACCTCATGCACGGCAAGTCTCCCAAGCAGAACCAGAAGCAGCGATCTTTGGAAGATTTTGGTAAGTTTTTACAAGTATCCATCCCCATCAGACGCATGGTTGCTAACCCTTTTCGCAGTTGTTTCCCTGCAACGTGTTTCTACCCAGCACGAAAAGTCTCAGTAAATACACTCTATTACATACCCGCAGGCCGGTTGGCTTGCATGTTTCCGTTTTAAATGTTTAAATGTATTGTATGAGTCGTATCTGAAGATGGACTCGTCTAAAGTGGATGAGAGGCAACTTTTCATACCCAATGATGGTCTGATAGACAGCTAATGAAGACAAAGTAAAATAATGTCACCTTGATGTGTCTGGTGAACTTGATGTTATGTCGGCAAATGTCTTATGTGAACAACTGATTAATGTTTTGAGGATGGGGCGGGGGGCGAGTTTATGATTTTTATAGTTGGCAAAAATGAAATGGTTTTGAATGACTAAACTACCAAGCAGAATCCCCAGTAGAGTTGAGATTTTGTAGGCATTTTCCGCAGATGCCGGCGATATTGGGCGCCGCAAAAGCTGGTGTTGTCCTGCCAAAGCGCATCACGTGACGTGGCGATTGCCGGTGCATTTTCTGCAGCCAAGCCCGCTAGACTGGCCTGCTGCAACCCAAAACGCCCATCAAAACAAACCAGAGCATTTCCTTTGCAACAGAAGCAAGATTTCCTGCAGCTTTCAAATCAAAATTCTTTTGCATGGGAATAGACAACTCTCTCGCCCCAAGCAGTGTTGATTTTGATTTTTTTGGTTTTCTCGTTTCTTTTTCGTTGGGTCCCCTCGCGAAACTCTCCTGGCATAGAGACTGTCCCGTCTCTTTTTGATAATCGCCATGAGCAGCACTCCTGCCGAGATACCTGGCTTTTACTACGGTGCAACCCCCCCTTTCCATTTCTTCATCATGTCTTTTTGCATAGATTGTTCATGAGTCTGACATTTTGGATGCAGATGCGGAGAAGAAGAAATATTTTGCAATCGAAAAGTCTCATACCGCGCCAGCTTCCGCGGAGTGGTCCTCTGCCTCAGTTAAGCGCCGCAGGCTCGAGTCGCAAGCCGCCGAGGAAGCGTCCCAGGAGGCAGAGCTCATCAAGAACCATGTTAAGCGCAATGTCTTAATCAATGATGCTGCTGCCTCTGGACTGCTGGCCCGCGAGCTGGGCGCCTCGAGGACCGCTGAGGCTGGCCGGGGGAAGCTTGAGAATGAGGACGTGGCTGCTGCTCTGTGGGCTCGGGGAGTGGCTGACAAGGGCAGTGTTGCGTTTGGGCTCACTTTGCATTACGAGACGCATCCTCATATGCCGTGTTTTTATGTCAGTGGCAAGGAGTGTGGTACGGAGTCGGCTATAGCGTATTCGAGTGAGTTTTCAAGTTTGACATTTATTGACAGGTTGGGTGTGAAGAAGAAAAGGAGAGCAACTACTGATGACTCGTGTTTTTAGCTTTTGATGAAGAAATGTTGATGGGAACCTATATTGAGACGGATGAAAACGAAAAGTGAGCATCTGTTTTACTCTTCATCTCGCCGCTACTGACGGCCTGTACAATATAGTCTTCAGACGAAACCAGCTTCTTTCCGCAGTGCGGGCAAACCGCACTATGAGATGGTCTACTGTCCTCAGATGTCATCCATCAAATACCATCAGCCGACCAACAAGGTTCTCCTCACCTCGAAGGAACCAGGCCAAGGCCTGTCTCTCTGCGTTTTCACTCCTCCAATGGACACGACGCCGGACCTTGGACTGCACTGGATCATGGGCGAGAGTATGTTTCCCCCTCTCTTGCCCAAACCCCCTTTTATTCCGTGACAAGGCGTTTACGAGTGTTTGCCAATTACCCTCGCATCCAACTGACACTGCAATAATAGTTGATAGCTATCGCAATATTGTATATGGCTTTTCGCGCAATCGGAGCTGGGGCGTCAACCAGAGCACGCCTGCCCCTGCCTCTTCCGACCTCCTCTGCGTCGTGGGCACCAGCAAGGGGATCCAACGTATTCATCTCGATGAAACCCCCAGCTGGATCGTCCAAATGGAGAGCCCGCCAAACTACGGCGTTGATACCAAGATTGATTACCCCGGCCGCAAGAGACACATCGGCCCTCAGGAGATCTTTTCGCAAGACTTCCAGGTTGACAACCACAACGTCCTGCTTGCTGGTGGCCGGCAGCCTCGCCTCTGGATTACTGATCTCAGAGCGCCCACTGCCGGATGGAGCTTTGTTAAGCACGGCTCGTCCATTGCGCATGTTCGCAGCATCAACCCTCATCAAGTCTTGGTCGCTGGTCTGCGGAACCGCATGTCCTTGTACGACATGCGCTTCATCCAAGCCAACAAGAATGGGTACCGCGATCGAGCCACTTCTTCTCCGATCCTCGAGTTCCCAGACTATAAGAACGAGCCCTACTTCAACATTGGCTGGGACGTATCCAAGGAGCTCAACCTCGTGGCCTCGGCGCAGGACAACGGCACCATCAAGCTCTTCTCTCTGAGCTCCGGCCGCGTTTTACCTTCGGGTAAAGACTTGGGGAGCCTTCAGACGGGCGACCCCGTCAAGGCAATGATGTTTCAGACCTTGCCGGGAGAGAATTCGCCGAGCCTGTATGTGGCCAAGGGTCCATTTTTGAAGAAATTTGGTTGTGCGCCAAGCAACCATTCCGACGAGGAGTGATTCTGTTCAATATCCTCGACTTATGTTTTTCCCGGGACTATATTTGAACCCGTTTGATGTCGAAATTTCTTGTTTTCCAAGAACCATGTGCGCAAATTTGCTTTGTTTATTGGTTTTTTTTTTCGATTTATTTGCACGTCAGGTGTCCGGATCAGCACGAGGAATCCTCGTCATATGTACGATTTGGGAGGACGGGCTTGGTATTTGTGGTCCCTTGAACTTGCTTCAACGAGGAGATACATTTGTTTACATCGTTAAGGGTTGATTTGATTTGATTTGATTTGACGCAACTACGATACCGCTGATACCCAAGGACGGGTTTTGCAGAAAAGGGAACGGCAGGCGTATGCGAAATGAGCTACGAGTTACGTGTTTACGGAACGGAAAAAGTGTCTTCTTTCTGCTTTGACAGAATGGTTCATGGTCATGGAAATGGTCGTCTTGTCTGTTTTCTACTTTGCTATATATCCACAGACGGACAGACGTGTTTGAGAGTAAGCTTACTAGGGAGCTTTGTATGAATTCATGTAACGGAATTACAATTATATTCGAGAGATGTAGTAAATACATGAAACCAATGCTATAACGCATACGTGTCGTAATATGTGCACTTCCCATGAATCAATGCACTTTAGATTTTTACCAAAACCAAAACGACTTGTCCTCCAACACCGGAGTAATGCTGATGCGGGCGATCCACGGAATGGTTTCACAAGGGATTAGTTAGCAAGCCCTCCAGGAGCGTCCTCCTCTTTTTCTTTCCACCTCTTTTATTTACTGAAAAGCACCATTTATTTAACATTTTCTGGTCCATTTACGTCGGGCCAATACGGACACGTATCGGCCAGCATGGGAAAAGACTCGGCAAAGAGCCTCCCCAGTTTCCAATGGTCCAAATTTTGCATGTGGCTCTCAAACACGGGGTTAATCATAATCTCATCAGAGTCGGGGTTGCGTAGTAACGTATGTGCCTCCTCATAAGGCCAAGAGATGGAAAAGGTGGATGTAAACGGAAGAAAGAAGTTGTCAAAGTAAAAGAGGTCGGGATTTTCGGCTCTAATGACTCTTTCCCTCATCAACGGGTATGGTAAAAAGTCCATCCACGCGGCATGCGGTATTTCATACTGGCATGGCAATGGATGGATCCACTCCGGCAAACGTTCCAAGTTTTCCTTCGTTGGATATATCTGCCATCGCATGAAAAGGAACATGAGGTACAAAATGGCCACCTTTTCGGGAAGGCCGGATACCTCGGGGAACTTGGTGATGATGTCTGTGAAAACTCTAGACACTGGGTGGCTGAATTTGCTATTCGCTGGATTGAGCAGAGAAGAAACGGATGGATACCGCGGGCCAGACACCTCGCTCGGCTCGTAGCCCTCAGCAGCACGCTGCTGCCGTTCGCTAAGAAAGTCGAGCAGTAGAGCGTCAAGGGGACATGTAGGACTGCAATTGCGCAGAGGACGCGAGAATGGGGGGAGAGCTTCTGGGATAGCAGCCTGTGCGGTGGGATAAGGAACTGCTGGAACCATGGGAGGGCTGGGATCAGAGGTCGGCCCGGAGGCAGGCCCTGGCAGGCTTGTGATCGAACTCTGCCGAGTGATGCCCGGGGCTGATGCCATTGCCGGAGTTGTATCTGAAGTAGCCGATGGAATGGCAATAGGTGAATCCCACGTAGGCACAGGTCGGGCCTGTGGTGCGTAATCCCGATTCACCTGTGTCCAGTCGTGTTTCATGGGGACGTGGCGGTATTCACCTGTGTCTTGTGCACCGTTGGGGCCCCTCTGTAGCTTTGGTATCGATTGGGCAGGGTCAAGCACGACGTTTAGATCAAAGCGGCCCTGCTCAAAATCCAAGCCGTGCCGAAGCACCTGCCCCTGCCGCTCTAATAGTGCCTGAGTGCCCTCATCGATAGCGTCGGCTAGGTTAGCCTGTCGTGGTGCTGGGGGTGTACTGCTGCCGCCGCTTTGCCAGCTCTGCAGGGGAGGCTGAGCGGCATGGCGAATGGGGTCAACAATTCCTGCCGTTGGAGATGAAGACGTAGCAGATGCTGCCGGATGATAGGCAATGTTGCTTGTCGTTGTCATGGGAATAGGTGTGGCGGCGTATGGGAGGCCAGGGCTGATGCCAGGCATATCTGTTCTTGTTAGATTCTCGCCGGAGAACTGCATGTACGTACACATGGGCAAGGACGGAATCTCAGTTTGAAGGCTGAAACTTACTTGGCCCAACCAAAGGCTGCAGCATGCTGATAATGCTAGCCAGCCGTCTCTTGATCTCGGCATTCTCTGCTTCTATCGCCTCCTTGGCCCGTACCACGACTTGGAGGTCCTGGTACGGTTTTTGAGCTTCAAGCTCATGGATGCGGCGCTCGAGCCTCTCGATCTGATTCTTTGTCCTTTCTCGAATGGCACGTTGCGCTTCGCGGTCTGTACGACGAAGGGGAAGGTCACATATGTTAGTCATACGCTACTGCTAGGGGGGGGGGGGAGGCTGTTGAGAAAAAAGCATTGACAAAAAGAAGGCTGTATGCAGGGGAAACCGGCCAACCAACATCATTGTGTAGTCTCAACAAGTGTAACATGGAAGTCGTGAATAGGGCAGCTAAAAAGGCTGACGCCATATGCGACGATCAAAGGGGGGTGGGAAACATGTCTGGCAAACACTCACCGTTTGCTCTTTTCTTGGCCAGCTGCTCCGGCGTCAAGTTTGCAACACCTCTACTTCCTGAACCCGTTTTCCTCTTCTTGGTCACATTCTCCACCTCTTCGGCTTCCGTGGTCTCCATGGCGTCCGTGGCACCAGATGCCCCTGCCCCTGCGCCATTGGGCATCGCCGTCGCCGGCGTCAGGGAGGGTGCAGCGGCTTCGGCTTCATGCTTGATGCCTTCGGTAGGGCTGCCGCTCTCTACAGAATCTCCTGCTCCGGGGCTTAACCCGCCCCGTCTTACGGATCCGAGATCCATATGGAGCGTGTGGTGGTATTCGGGGAACTGCCAACAACGGGCCGGCCAACCATCCTCCGCGTCCGCCGAACAGGCCGGAGCGTGTACACTCCCAGAGGCGTGATCCCCCTGGGCTCGGCAACCCGGTGGATGTACCTGTGGTACCTGTGGTACCTGTGGTACCTGTGTGTATGTGTGTATGTGTGTATGTGTGTGTGGTGTGTGTCTAAGCGCCGGGGGCTCAGGTCTCGATAGCAATCGCCGTCGCGAGGCTGGGCTGAGCGAGCCGATCAAGACGTGTGTGCTGCTTGGCAGCTGGGTGGGAGGTGTATTCCCCACTCGGCTCCGGAGCTTGGTCTAGACTGCCTAGTTCCAGCAGGACAGACCGTATCGAAGCCCTGTCCCTCCAAAAAGCCTAAAGAACAATAGTCGTGGACTGTCTCTGTACGAGTACTCTGTACTCCGAAGGGCCGTGTCGGTCTAGCAAGCAAACAAGGGGCGTTCGCGCGAGACGGGAGACGGCTGCATGGGGGCAATGGTGGAGATGGAATGGTTGGCTTCCCTCAACCTCCGGCTGGCACGGCTGGCCTATGAACAAGTCGTTGCTGAATCAGGCGAGCGGGTGGTCAGAGCCATGTTGCGAGTCAGGAAGCCCGCTAGCGATTGGCTCTGGCACGTGCCGTGCGACGAACTGCGGCGGCGGATAGTTTGAACTAGCAGCTTTGAAGGATCGAATCCTGCCGTGGGCATGTTGAGCTTACTTTGTTGATACTGCATGCTTGCCCAAGTGTGCTCTAGACCAGTTGACCAGTCAGTAAACCAAATGCCAGCCAGATGCGGGAAAATCATGTAAGATTAAGCACGAATGCCGGGGCTGGGGGTGGGCTGAGTAATCACCGGTACTGAATGCCGTGCCAATGTCGCCTCTTGCAGCTGTGGCTCTGGATGTCGCTATTTGGCTTGTTGGGGCTGAATGTCTCCGCTGCCATCCAATTGCCGGATGAAGAGTTTCCATATGTAACATAAATAGGCAGCTTGCTGTGTTAAAAGAGCTGGCTGCATGTCAGGATTGTAAATGCCACAAGGCCGCTTGTATGTGAGGAGATGTAGATGCTAGAAGCTGAGAGGAGAAAAGAGGGTTGTGGTGTTTAGGAAAGTACATGCAAAGAGGTACTTTAGTACTAAGTTGTACCTTCTCTGAAGCCCGACACAATAGGGAGGTGCGATGAGGCTATTCTCTTTCCGCAGTTGCAATGCCAAGTGCTTGTGGTACATTGGTACCTACACATTCAGATATAGCAAAAGCAGAGACAGCCAGCCTCATCAAGCCCATGAGCAAGTCAACCAAAGCAGAATGAAACATCGTCTACTTACATCCATCTCTATAGACTACCAAAAAACCTACAACATATTTCGAAACAGGCACAATGCCCATGGATTTTCAGTCTTGGATCATCACAAGGAACATGAACCGCGTCAATCCGTGTCCAACAATAACCAATTACTCTCCTATACATTCATTCCATCTTCCCAGCCTATTTCTTATTCTCAAAAGTGCAAATCAGCATCTCCCTGATGCTGCTTGCTGCCTTGTTCTCTAATCTCATTTGTACCAAAGGTATCAACAAAAGTCATCAACAAATCGAATTGCTCTTTTTCAAGCCACCCCCCAAACCCCTCCTCATCCTCATCCTGCCATTACTTGAATTACTCCGCAGACGCTCTAGCCAGTGCCTCGTGCAGATGTGGAGGGAACCGGTATCGCAGTTGGCTCGTGTAAGTCGTCAGATCAAGAATCATCTGCTTCAGCTGATCCACCATCATCCTTCTCGTGCCCTCGTTACCGCTAAACTGCCCATTAACTAGCTGCTCCCTTTGTCTGACGCAGCTGATGATGGTCCACATGATTAGATTGGACACGTTAATGGACACTGGCTGCGAGAGGCTGGAGAATTTGGACGCGTAGGCACGGATTGTGCTGGCATCGCCCCCTGCTTCGAGGGGGAGGATATCCAGACCACGAATTTTCTGCAAACTTCATGTTAGCGACTTTGGGCTCTTTAATAAATATGCAATGTTGTTGAATTGAAAACTTACGTCGAGACATTGGGCCCATTGGCTAGCCTCCACCAAGCTCTTGATGGCACTCATCTCGAGCAAAACGCGGCAGGCAATCTTGTTCTGGTCTTGGATATTCCTGTAGAACATGGCATCGCGCTCATACATGGTCATCATCGTCTTGGCAAGCTCGACAGGATCGTCAATGGCTGCCAGGCTAAGGCTGCCGCCCTGCTCCGTCTCCTGAGCGTCGCCCCTTGGCTTAACAGGCATCAAGCGCATTGGGTCTTCTCCAATCTCGAGAGAAATGGCTTCGCTCAGGGCGCGGCTAACAATGGCCACAACTGCATCATACTCGCCAGCAAGGTGATAGAGCAGCACGGAATCAGTAGTTCGGCCATTCTCGTCGGCAAAGCTGGCGGCTTGCAGAGTGACGGTATTGACAAAGTCGTCCTGTCCATCGAGGCCAATCAACGGTCCGCGACCCTCGATGATGCCCAGGATGCGGCGGCCATCTGGCCTAATGTCACCAATGAGCTTGTTGAATTCTCGCGTCTCGAGCACCAGCTCTCTCAAGGCCTCATGACAGAGACCGCTGTGACGTGCCCCGGCTTCTCCATTGAGATCCGAGTTGAGGCAGATCAAGGTGAGATAGTCAACGGCGGAGACGGCATCGGCAGCCCGGAAGTCTCGAGTGTAGTAGCCAATCATGCGACCAAAGTTGATCTGCGGGAGGCCCTTCATGCTATGCGTGCGCAAGTCGTTGGAGGCAGACATTGGGTCACTGGGACGGAGCAGGCCGTAAAACTCAAGAGCCAAGCCAAAGTGAACCGCGTCCACATAGGAAAAGGGGTAGAGATAGGAGACGGCGTCCTCAAACATGCCGGACAGGACCTGTAGGTAAAAGAACATGCCGCAGCTGCCGTTGTTATCGTCAGAAGGAGTCTTGGGGAAGTGCTTCTGGCCAATCTCTTTGATGCTGGCCTGCAGGTCTGCCAGTCCGTATGATTCTCCGGCCATTTCCAGAGCCTTGTCGCCCTCTCTGGCCAGGTTAAACTGAAGCCAAATCCAGTCATTGATGTCGGTGTTGAGGCCGTCCAGGTTGCGGTTGTTGAGCTCAATCCGACCAATGACCTTGTAACAGGCCATGCGGAAGGGATCGATTGTATTCTCTGGGGCGTTACGAGAGCGCTGGATGTATTCATTGGTGCAGCGATCGAGCAGCTTCCTGTTAGTGATTCTGCGATCTTCGCTGGCGGCATAGTTGTTGAGGTATGTCGAAAACGTGCGGTCAATGCCCCGGAAATGATTGCTATTGTCGTTGACATACTTGGCAGCCTCGTTTACGTGGCCAGACCGAAGGAGGTAGAAGACAATGGCCCAAACATATTCGCCATGAATCTGCTGAAGCTCGGTGTTGTCGGGGACCAAGTCCTTTCTGGCTGATCGTAGCCGGATGTATGCCTTGATCTTGCTGGTGATGTCGGGCAGACCTCCAAGCTTAGCTTCGTGAGGGTGCTTAGCAATAAGTGATTCCACCTCGCGAAGGAATTGCTTTTCGAGGAATGCGTTTGCGCCGCTCAGGATCCGCCTTCTCATTTCGATGGCAAGCTGAGAGTTGGGGTTTTCGTCTAGGTACATCTCGGCAAACTGGCGCTCCTTGGCTGTAGCACTGCGAAGCGTCGTCTCGGCATTGGCGTCTTCACCAACAATCTCAATCATGGCTCGGTAGGCTTCCACAATGTGAGGCGCATGTGGCTCGTGGGATTTTTGCTCAACCTCAGCCAGCTCTGCCAAGATGGGATAGGGTCGGCCAAGAAGACGCGAGGAGTTGAGGCTGCGGACCTTTTCAGCCAGCTTAGACTGGCGTTCGCGAAGGGCCTGGTCCTCGTTCCTGGACTTGCTGGCGCTCTCCGTAGACCGGTCGATGTCGGCAAACTCGGACTGATGAGCACCAATTCTCGACCGGGCTCCAATAACAGAGCGCTGGAAAGTCGAATTGCCAAATGTGCTGTTGCGAGTGTCACGGGGGGTGCTTCCTTGGGTCTTTCCTCGTCGAGAGCGTCCAAATCCGCCCTGAGCCTCACGACCAGCCGTGGCCGAGGTCTCACGAGGCTTGATGCCAAAGTGTTGATAGATACGCTTCCTCTGTGCGTCCCACTCCATGGCTACGTTGTCCTCCAAGAAATTGTCAAAATCGCGGAGCGACCGCTCGAGGCCGTCCTGAATCATGCTCAGGGTCGTCTTCGTCTGCAGGTTCGACAGGTAGGTTTCGACATCGACATCTGCCGGGGCGTAACCGTGTGTTGGTCGTTCAGTTCGCGTGCCCTGGATATCGAGTAGGCCGAGGTCCTTGGCTGCCACGCTGGGATCCACGCCAGAGGCGGCGAGCAAGTAGTGAGCCTTTCCATCAGCACTTCCAGTCTGCCTCGACTGTAGCTTTCTCAACCGGTGGCGCAAATCTCCCAGGCCTAGCTCCAGGCTGGGCAGATCCTCCATGTTGGAATTCACGACGCCGGCCTTTTGGGTCTTTGCGAAGAGGCTGTCAAAGTAGGCGCCGGCGGGTTGAGCTGCAGAGGTGGTCGTGTTGTTAGCAACGGTCAGCGCCTGGCCGCCCAAAAGGCCACCCGCTAAGGACATGCCGCCGGCTTGCTGAGCTGGAGGCTGAGTCGTCGTCATCGCCGCTCCAAAGAGAGATGGTTTCGCGGCCGTGGTGCCGCCCAGCAAAGACGCACCGGTCAGGGCTGAGCCACCAAAGAGCGACGGCTTGGGCTGCTGTGCGGCGGCATTCTGCTGGTTTCCAAACAGGCCGCCGGTCGTGCCAGTCTGTTGGGTCTGGCCCGTTTGCCCGAATAAACCGCCCGTGCTCGGCTGCGCTGTTGCTGTGTTGGAGCCAAACAGACCACCGCCAGTCTGAGGCGTGCTCTGCTGGGGCTGCGCCTGACCGAAGAGGCCCCCAGGCTTCTGCTGCTGCTGCTGCCCGCCACCAAATAGGCCTCCTCCGCCCCCAAACAATCCGCCTCCTGTGCTCGGTGTTGTGGTGGTGGCCTGCTGTTGTTGTTGTTGTTGTTGTTGTTGTTGTTGCTGCTGCGCGGGCTGGCCAAACAGCGATGGGCCGGTCGTCTGCCCGAATAGAGACATGGCGGCGGCGTGGTTAAGACGACTCAATCGGACAGTAAACGGAAATGAAAGCAATGGAAAAGAAAAAGGATGAATCCGTAGAGATGAAAAGAGGGAGCCACGGCGAGCGGGCAATGGATGGGCAGAGAGGCTCGCGCGTTTGGCAAGACAAATGTGTTGCGGCTAGCTGCGCGTCGCCCACCTTTTTAGAAATTTGGGAACCTGGATTGGCGAGGCTGAGAAACTGGCTGGGAAACAAGGAGCTTTGGCCAATCAGGAGGCCTTGGTGGGTGACGCGGCTGAGTGGCGGTAGCCAATCAACAATCGCCTCAAGTTGCTGCATGAATATGAAGACTACGAATAAAGCCTGGTGCGTATCTCAAGCTTGGCAGAAACTGTCCAAGTGGCAATCCAAGGTCTGGCGGCTCTCCTTGGAAAGAATTCATTCGTTCAAACATTTAATGCCAATTATGATGAGACAATGGACTTTTCATGGAGGGACTTGAACATCATCAAGCGCATAGTGAAATAAATGGTATAGGCAATAGCGTCGCTGTATTTTACTTTTCTCTATGACAAACAAATGCATAAACTCATTACATTACATATCCCAGGGTCAATTCTATTTCGGCTTCCCCATGTTGCATCAGCGGCTTTACTCATCGTCGGCATCAAACAAGGCTCCCCATTTTGCAACGGCATTGTCAATCTTCTTTCGGTATGCCTGTTGCGCGTTGCACATGTCGAGGAATACGTCGTACTTTGCATCCAGAAGCAGCTTCTCGCCGGCATCGGTGCCTGGCTGAACCAGTCGGCCGGGCTTGCTCATGCGATCCATGATATTCCACAGCGTCTCGGGTTCTGAGCCATCATTGCGGTTGTGGCTATGCGCCTTGGCGCCCAGCATGGCAGCACCGTGAACGACGGCCGCGTTGACGTATCTAGGAATCAACACTGGCATGTTGCACGTGGTGGCCAGGAGGTTCATCAGAATGGGGTTCTGGCACTGCGATCCGGACATGAAGATGGATGAAATCTCGTGGCCGGCCTTGTTCATCTGCTCGACAATCTGGCGAGTCTGCATGGCGATGAATTCCATGGTGGCATAGTACCACAGGGCCATGTTGTCGGTGCTCTTGTCGCTGTCGAGACCAATCATGGAGCCTCTCATCTTGGCGTCTGCAATTGGTGAGCGGTTGCCCCACAGATCGCCATAGAAGAAGTGGTGACGGCCGAGATAGGAGATGGCTGGAGCATTATGCTTCTCGGCGAGATACTCAAGGTGGGCATTGAGGAAGTCGTAAATGTGCTTGTCTTCGGCCTTGGCCAGAGCCATGGTCTCGTTGTATGCGGGGTGAATGTCCAGCATGTGTCTCAGCAGCTCTCCTGTCGCGGACTGGCCACCCTCGGCCATCCAAAACTCGGGAATCAGCACATCTCGGTAGGGGCCCCAGACACCAGGGACAAAGACGGGGTTCTTGGACATGGCCAGATGGCATGTTGAGGTGCCTGCAACGGCGGCCAGACGAGTAAAGGCCTGGCTGACGTCGTTGTGCGGAACATCAGTCCTGAGTTCGTCCTCGGTCAGCTCAACCTTGGCACCGACGGTTCCGATCCATCCGGCGTAGGCGTCAATGACACCGCTTCCGACGGCGATGCCCTCGGGAAGGCCAAGCTGGGAGGCGGCCAGGCGGCTAAGGGTGCCCACGCACTCGCCGGCACTGGCGTACTTTCCACTCTATCAAACAATGAATTAGCCAAGGAACTCGAATCGCAAAGATACTGCAGCCAAAAGTGGAATGCAGCAAGGGAATAAGACAGTCTAGACGCATAAAAAAATAGGCTCACCACCCCGTCGACGCCACCCATGCGTTTGAAATCATCCTTGACCAAGTCGCCGAGGCCGATTTCGTGGTAAAAGTCTTCCTGCCAGCCCTTGACACTGCCGTCTACGCCAACGGGGACGAAGCCCTGCTTGCAAACGGTGCTGCAGAAGCTGCGCGTCTCGTTGCCGGTGGCCAGATGAGTAAGAGCGTCTGCCAGGTCGTAAAACTTGCAGCGGTCGAACAGCTCCGGGGGCATGTTGTTCTTGAGCCACAGAACCTTGGGGATCTCCATCTCGATGCTCATCTTGCCGCCAACGTACTTGAGCAGCTTGTGGCCGGTGGCGTTGATCTTGTCCGTCTCCTCGACCGGACGGTGGTCAAGCCACAGGATGACGTTGCGATCGTTGCCATCATTGTCGAACTTGGGGCCCGTGACGGGAATGGGCTCGTCAGTGTCGTTGGAAAAGACGGCCAGGGAGCAGGTGGCGTCGAATCCAATGCCCTTGATTTGGCTGGGGTTGACAAGAGACTCTTGCACGACGCGGCGAACGCACTCGCATATGCATTTCCAGATGTCTGTTGTGGATTGTTCCTACAGTCGACCAAAGATGGACATGTCAGAATTAAGCGCCCATGCAAGCTTTAAAGGAACCAATCGGGGGGCCTTGTGGTCGTGCATACGTAGTAGCCGTTCTCGGGCTGCCAGAGCTTAATGTTCTCCGAGGCCAAGGCCTTGATGTCACCAGTCTCATCAATGATGCAGGCCCGGGCAGAGCCGGTACCGACGTCTATGCCGATGTAGTGATCCTGCAGCAGTTGGCGTTAGCTTGGTGGCCTCATTCTCAGTATTCTCGCTCTGATGAGTGGTGTTGAAAGCTTCAGCTCTACCAATTCCGTTGCGTCATAAGGCTGCGCTGCTTGATAGGCCTGTATATCGAGATGTTGGGGCCGGGAGGGTTGGAATGTGAGTCTTGTAGCTACCTGAACATTGGGAGGCCTGTCCATGATGCCGGAAATGAATAATTAGCAATGTAGTATGATGTGACGAGAGATTGACGAAGAAGAAGAAAAGGCAATTGGATGTATGGTGGAAGAAGAAGAAGAGGACGAGCAGGACGAGGGATGTAAGAAGGAGAAAGTTGAGACTCACTCCATGGCCTTTATGGGCTTATTGTACGCGTACATCGTGGCTTCGGATCCCAACCAAGGTTTCCCCGCTGATTCTGGCGGCTCAAAGCAGTGAATGGATTGAATCCGGACCTTGTGAGCAAGCCACAGAACTAGGTCGAATGGGAGGGTGAGACAGGACAGAAGATGGTGTCAATACTGTATCGTATCGCATAGGTATCGTACAAGTATCGAGGAGCAGCGAGGGGTTCGGCAAAAAGACTGCAAGACAAGACGAGACGATCAGGCTCAAAGCACAACCCCCACCGCCTCGACAGACCTAGGGGGCGTGTCTCCATGGGCCAGACTGGAGAGACGCCCAGATGCAAGAAACTTGCAGCGCCTTTGGGAGCCAATTGGGGCGGATGCAGCCATTCGCATCAGATGGACCCAGCGCAGGCTCCAGCATTTCATCCATCCCAGCGCCGCGGGGGGGGCATTTTTAGGTGCACAGGGCCGCCAGCATGCGCTAATGCGTGCAAATGTTCCCCATTGCCCCCGCTGGAGGGCCCTATTTTGCCCCTCAACTCCAGCGCAAACTAGCACGGAACCGCTTGCTCAGCGCATCTTGGAAGTGATTGATCCATTCACGCTTGACATGTTGTCGTGATGACGGGCGATCGAATCGCCACTCGAGCTCCGGAAATGGATCTGATGAGCACGGCAGTATGAAGAGACAAAAAATAGAAAAGGAAAAGGAAAAAGAAAAAAAAAGCTGAAAAAAAATAGGGTCTGGTCCTATTGACATCATTCATGATTTCATAGTGGCAATCCGGGGGGACCATTTCATTAGGAAGCAAAAAGAAGATGAATGAAAAGAATGAAGCAAATGAGACAATACAGAAAAGTTCCAGCGGCCCTGAATTCCAGCATCCACTCTTGAAAATTCTCCCCCGTCAGCAGGCGCATCCAAAACCGGAACCTCACGATAGTCTCTCCTACTATCTTCCATGTCAGTTTTTTTTTTATTCCATATTTTCTCAACTCCCGATCCCTCCATCTTCCCCCCCCCCCCACCATCCCCTTTCCTTAATCTCGCTGCCTAGCGATCATCACTCGCCCTCCTCCGCTTTTCTGGGCCTATCGAGAGCCACAGGCTGCACAAGCGTTGCCCAGCCCCTGGTGGCGCTTCCAAGAGAATCCGGGAGAAGCAAAGGCAAGGAAGATTCTCTTCTCGTAATGTGAAAGGCTGCCCATCCCACGTTTTGGCGGGCTCCGATTGCGGGATGCGAGAGGCGAAGATGGATATGCAACCAGAACTCGGATCTCGGATATGCTCACGTCCCACGTCCCCACGTCTCTCCAACACCATGATGCGTGTTTCGTCTTGTGGATGCAACCCCCTAGAAAGGCGCCATGTCTCTCCTGGCGTGACACGGAATGGGAGCAACGGCATGTTGACAGACGCCATCATGGGACAAGCCTCGCGATGCCTCAGACGACAGTCCAGCCGGCACTCACGGGGCCCTCCTCGGGTATCGACGCCCTCCTCATGGCCGCGTCTCTGTCCTTCTTGAGCAGCGTGTCGTTGGGCACGCTCATGCTCCGGCTCCTGCTGCGGACCATGGCCAGGCCCTCCTGGCCCATCTCGGCCGCCGCAATCGCCTCCTCGTTGGCCGTCTCCGGGTCGCCCGCGTCCTGGCCCGGGTTGGCAATCTGATACTCCAGGCCCTTGAGCAAGCTGTAGACGGAAAAGGAGAGCAGCGCCCCCAGGCACGGCCCCAGCCAGTATATCCAGTGGTAGCCCCTGAAGCTGCCCGTCACGACTGCCGGGCCGAGCGATCGCGCCGGGTTGATGCCCGTGCCGGTGAAGTTGGTGCCGGCCATGTGCGCGATGAAGACGGAGACGCCGATGCCCACGGGCGCGAGGAACGTGGCGCGGTGCTTCTCCACGGCGAGGAAGTACACCGTCAGCACCAGCTGTGCCGTCAGGAACATCTCGATGAAGAGGCCCTGCACGATGCTCGTGTTGCTGCCCAGGCTGTTGGTCACGCCGAGGGGGCCGGGCAGCAGGCCCGACACCGTCCCTGCAGCCGCGATGCCGGCGGCGATTTGCATCGGCACGATGATGAGGGCCCGGAGTGGCTTTACGGCCCCGACCAGGACGAGTCCCAGCGTGACCTTGATCATACTCATCGTCAGCATATATGCATCCTCGATATCATCCGAGCAAGGCTGAAGTGGAAGAAGAAGATGATGATGAAGAAGAGAGAGAGAGAAGGAGGATCATCTTACCGCAGGATTAAACATTCCTCCCGTGACTCGATAAAACACCCACACGTTGACCGCCAGCGCCGTCCCAAACGACGACGCAATGTACAGCAGCGTCGCCGCATCCATCTTGCCGCCATCCGACCTGTTGTCAAGGGCCGCCTGGGCCCCCATGAAGGAGAGCAGCAGGAACATAAAGGTGCCACAGAACTCGCCCAAGCCAATGACCAGGGCCGTCTTGAACCGATCCGTGAACCTGTGAAGGTGATTCGCCATGGTGAAGTTTTCAGCTTCAACTATTTTTTGTAGAGTATTTTTTCGTAGGATGTAAGTGACGATTGAGTAGAATAAAAACTCACATCTCCCTCATCATCCTCAACATCGATTCACAAACTCACATCTTATATACTCCCACAAACCACCATCCATCCGCATCGTACACATCATCACCCAACCGGCCCCCCCTCAAAGCAAGTAAAACCATCCCGATGTCTCACAAAAAACGTATGCATGAAATCACACGACAACCACAACCGACAAGCCCTCAAAAAACCTGGAAAAAACACTCCAGGCCGAAATGAAGTGTAATTAAAATAAAAGGCCCAACGGCCCTCCGCAGGGAGGCGTAACCAAGCCTAACAAGCAGTGTAACGACTCCTTCGAGTAAGAATCCCCCCATCCTCTGTGATTCAGACGGCACAGAGCGGCACAGGAAAAACTCAAATCTTTGGCTTGTCTTTTTTTGCACGTACCCCGTCGATCGGCCGTCCCTCGCAAACAAACAAGAGCATCTCGCAAAAGAAGAGAAAAATAGTGTACGAGGGTTTATGAAAAAGTCCATGATTTCACACTGTCTCGGAGTACACATGGACATGGCGCAAATCTCAGCGCAAAAACAAACCAGGTGTATATCGCTCTGCGGGGTGACGTCGAGGGCTTGTCGAGCGGCCAGACAACTCATCGCTGCCACCAAACGTCCAACGGATATCAACGGAACTCTTCTTGGCTGTAACAGTTTACTATCTGATTTTAATTAACGGATATTGTGGCGAAAAAAAAAAGGCAGAAAATGGCGTGTTTTCCGTCGTCGTACGTCGTGGGAATATGTCGTGCCTGCACATGCTGCAACCTCATCCGCTCAAGAATCAAGTCTTTTCAGCTAGTAATATCAAAACCTCAGGAGCTCAACTCCGTTTTCATGCATGGCTTACTATATCTTGGCCTTCCCACTAGTTGTCCCCCTTTCTTACAGGTATAATCACTAAACAGTGCTCCAATCCCTTTGCCGCTCAACCCTGATTGCCGTTGCTCAAGCAAAAGCCGCGATACAGCCCGTAGTTTGTCTAACCACTCAACCGCCCCCCCAGTAGCGACAACATATAAACGAAAAAGAGAAAAACAGGTCAAACTCAGGTTACGTCGTATCATCCGTATATTCATAAATCATTATTCGTGGTCATCGTGTGGCCGGTCCTCGACCAGGATTACTACTGTTAATGTCGCTGCATACGCCTCTCTGATGGCGCACGCCATGCTGTGTGTGGTCCCGAGTCAGTCATCTGTAGATGGGATTCGGGGGAGATGCCATGATCCATCGGACATACCAAGTCTTGTGGACATCCGCCACTACTGCACTGAGGCCCCAATGAGCGCACCAAGCCCTGGCCAGCACCTCATTGTCTCGCACGCCGACTGCATCTACCACAAGCACCTTCTCATCGTCGACGTCCCTATCCACGACGGCATTTGGCCGCGTCGGCCGCCGGTGGAGGGCTTGAGGCGGTGCTACTGGGCCCAGAATTCTGGCCGTCTGCTCCATACAGGCCTCCCCAGTTGCGTATCTTGACAATCTCGTCCGCCTTGACGAGCTGGTATACGTAGTCGTAAAACAGGGGGTGTGGCCCTTCTGAACACGGCCACGCGGAGATGAAGCTTACATCGTACATGAGCCGTAAAGGCCAAGAAACGCCATCAATCGCGAATTGCGCTTGGGCATCAAAAAGCCGAGGGATGGCAGTGTTGTTTTCACGACCCGCGGCATTGACTGGCTTAAAGCTCAGCAGCTCCATCCGCACCGCGTCCACCATGTACCTTGCATTATCAAGCTCGGGCAACTTATACTCGCGCACAGGATATGCATCCGCCCGAGGCCCTAGCGCATCGGACCGTGTACTCATGGTCTCTACGTCCTCGCGAGTCATCCGCTGCTTGGGCTGCCTGGTTCGGATGCGGGCAATCTGAGACCGGCCAAGCTCTGACGTTGGTCTTCCAGGGCCGACCCAACCTGCGACCGAGTGGCATGTAGGGGCCAGCACTTTGCCCACAATGCAGCTTGCCGACCAGTACGTGTGACTATTACGGTACTGGAAGCCGGCATGCGGGTGCGTATGAGAAAGCAAGGCCAGCTCATTCGTCGCTGGGTCTGGGTCCAGGTCGATGAGCGTGTTCATGATGAGGAACGAGAATGTCGGCTGTAACCTTGTTAGCAAAGCTGTTCCCCTCTACCTCTCCCCCTTTTTTTTCCATTCTTTCGCCATCATATCAGGCACCGTTACTTACTCCAGGAAGCACAAGCCCGCTAAAGTAGGCAAACGCATCCGAGCTTATAGAGTCCAGAGCAAATTCCTCGTCCTTTTGCTGCAGGCTTTCCATTGTTTCACCAAGATTAGGCCACTTCATGATCTGAGCAAACTTCTTAAGCTGCTTTACTTGGCGCTTCTTCAGCTTATATCGCAGTTTCACTGGAAAGCAAACCCTTAGCTTCGCTTCATGCAATACACACAAAAGTGCCACATACCTTGGTCGGGCGAATCGCCATACGCATCTACTCGCACATTCTCTCGCCACCGCCTTGCAAGTGCCAGGTTCCATTTGATCGTAGGAGGCATCTGTTGGAGCAATTTCTCCTTGGCCCAGTCATCGTGATGCCGCGACTGGATGCGCAGCTCCAGCTCGAGGCTCAGGAGCAGCTGGTGAAAGAATCTGTGATATTGCTCGCGGCTCTCCTCGGTGGAGCTGTCGAATATGAAGCGAGTCACAACTTGATTCTTCAGCTCAGTATAGTCGATCCAGTCAGGGCGCGAGAGCGCCATGATCAAGTCGGCAATCTGCTTATCCAGCGTCTTGTGCGGACTCAGAAGCCTGTCGGGATCTCGCAGGAAGCGTTTGTAGAGAGATCGGTACAGGAGAGCCAAGTCATCGTCCTCCAATCCCATCTGCAAGTCCTTCAGTCGCGCAAAGATTTGCTCCAAGCTCACCTCCCGCGGAATGACACCCGAGTCCCTCAGCGGAATCTTGGACGGAATATTGCTCGCGGCGGCGGCCCACTGGTTGAGCGTGATGGTGCCACCTAGACGACCGTAGAAGAAGGAATAGCTAGGTTGCTCTATCGTTTCCCAGGGATACGATGTGTGCCCGCTCGCCTGGATCCTCATCGTCATGAGATGCGACATGGCATCGTGCGGCTTCGCAACATCGGTGCCTCCGCTTCGGGTCTTTGAGCTTGTCACGTAGAGCACATAGTGCTGATCTGAGGCATAAGGGATCGCCTTCCTACGTCCCTTGAAGGTCGGCGCACCGTGCGCAATCAGCTCTTGGGCGACCTTGTGTGGCAGCTCTTCGTGGCCCGAGACCGTCGCTGGAGGCCATCGCGGGTTCCCGCCCCCCAGTGTCGCATACGGCTCTGCGGCCTTTTTATTCCT
This sequence comes from Trichoderma pleuroti, assembly GCA_001721665.1. Lineage (NCBI taxonomy): Eukaryota > Fungi > Ascomycota > Sordariomycetes > Hypocreales > Hypocreaceae > Trichoderma > Trichoderma pleuroti. The sequence continues at coordinate 58,512 of MDJU01000029.1, forward strand.
GTCGCCAGCAGTCGCAGCGGCGATGTCAATATCGGTTCCGCTGTCCCGCTTCTTGCCAAAGCTCGACTGAAGCCGTCCGGACAGCGACTCGTCGGCGCGCCGCCTCGTTGCCGAGGTTCTGGGCGAGCGCCTGTGAATGTCACTGCCACTCCCGCCGTCGATTGTGCGGCGCCTGCGAGGCAGCTCACGCTGAGCGACAACAAGACTATTGCTGCCCTCGCTGAGCCTGCGACGCGGCTTCTCCTCCGGCTCGTCGTACTGCTGCTGCTGCTGCTGCTGTTGCTGTTGCGACTGCGGCTGCGGCGGCTGCTGATGAAACTCCTTGTCCCCAAAATCGTCCTCCCATTCGGCCTCGGCGCCCTCACGCGCATCTCCGCGCAGCAGCAGATCCTGATACTTGCGCACCACTCTCGACCCTCGCTTCATCAAGCTCTCTCCGCGCAGAAGGCCTCCCCAAAACTTTGATTTTTCCTTCTTCTGCTCCATCGCTGCCCGTCCTGTTGCCTCATGCAGAGTCCACCCTGTCCCAACTTCCGCTAAGCCCTTTTTCACCAATTTCCCCAACGGCGGTCTCTCAAGGTGCTGTTTTGGAATAAATCTCACGAAAAGTCGGTCAATCTCTCCCCAGGTTGGTGCGCATGGCCAGCCCAGCTCGTTTTTTTTCTTTTGCTTGGGCTTCCTTTCTTAGCTGTCCCTCGGTAGCGAAATCATGATAGGTTGGACCGTGCTGGGCATGCGAAAACCCGTAAAACTGTTGGCGCGGTGATGCTCTTGAATCTTGCAGCAATGCCAGTCGCAGCTTCAATACTCGGTGGTTGGGGGGAGCGAAGGGAGGAGGGAAAACAGGTGACAATAAAGGCAGATGCTTTTAAGGCAATTGAATGTCAAACAATGGAAGGGGGGGCAAAAAAAACCGAGTTGAGGCAGGACGCACGTAGTACATGCCACCATAGCCGCCCGCGCCTACCGGTGAACCAGCATCTGGCAAAATGAATTCCGAGGCCAGCGATTCTTCTTCTTCGCACACTTGCAAGGGAGATTCAGTGACAGGCGCAATCGCCGCAGAACCAAAAATTGAGACAAAGGAAAAAAGGGGGTCTTTTCTTTGTGGTAGAAACACCCGCGTGCACGCATTTTTATTCATTCATCGAGCCCTGTTTCACTACGCGCACAAACATGCAGTACTGTGCCGTGCCCTGCGACAATAGGCCCTTGTTCCATTGATCAAATTCATCTCAGCATCAAACCAGACCCCGAAAGCAAATACGAGTACCTTGACACAGCCGAGACTCTCCAACTTTTGCATCATCAGTGTAAAAGAGCCATTCTGTCGCAGAGCCCAAATGCCAACGGCATAGCCCCCCCCCCCCAGACTCCGTGCCTCTTCGGTACCACACGAACTGCATGATGCATGCTGCTGCACATAAACACTGCATGGGAAATACGGAGTCTTACAAGGGATGGGACGGTGGAAATGCTCACCCTGATCACCTCCTCCTCCACCCCCGGCCCTCCCAAGGCCCAATCACCACCGCCATCACAGACCCCAAAGCCACTTCCGGAACGCCGCTGGTCACACGGAGCACAGGCCGGGATGCCGCAGAGTCCAGCCCATCGACCCAACATGAGCAGCGCAACTAAGGATGCTGGACACTGGACACTGGACACTGCACTTTGTCTTTTGTACAGTATATTGATATTAGTCAACATCCCGTAGGCCCATCACCACCGCCAAAACAAAATAACACAACATGAATAGGTACTCTCATACCCCACAACAGGATGGTATACTGTAGCAAGTAGGTACAGGCATATACACCATTGACAATGACAATCTGCCCAAGAAATTCTCCAACATCCGGCTTCGGTCTTCCCGGCCTCATCGCTGTTATACAAAATCAGATTATCCACCATACATGTACACTATGTCCTTAAATCAACTCGTCCGTAATCGGCATACCCGCGTCAACATTCTTCATCTTAGCAAACGCCTTCTGGTACTGTAGATGCTATTAGCTTCCATCCAAAACCCCATCTGTGCGATACGCAGGCGTAGTCTTACCTGAAGGATGAAATTGACAATGAGCGCAAGCATCATGGCCACGCTAATGATAATCGGCCCAACCATGTTATCAAAGTCCTTGCCGCTCCTCTCCATAATCATGGTTCGGCGAGACTGCAGGATGCTGTAGCCCCAGATGCCCGCAAATGCTGCAATGGCAATGTACGCAATTCCAATCCACTGCGCAATCGCATTGTCTCCAGCAGCCGAGTACAGCGCCAGAGCCAGAGTGCCCTGCAAGATCGCAATGTGCTGCCATTTGAGAAACGTTCGCTCGTTGGCCAACCATACCTTGGGCTCGACCTTGAGCTGTCCCGTGTTCTTGATCCACTGCGACGGTTCCACTACACCTTCTGGGAGACGAGCTTGAGCTCGTTTAGCAACGGCATACTTGGAGAGGGACAGGCCAGGGAGAACGGATGACAGAGTTCCGTAGCCCGATTGCGCTTGGGAGCTGCCCTCTCCTTCTTCTTCTTGCCCTTGAGGAGGCTGCCTATGCCGTAGAGATCGGGACAAGTACGCCGTGGCATCGGCCGCCATGCGGTCGGCAAGGTATGATTTTCCAACGGGTGAGCTCTGTGCCACCTTGTAAGAGCTTGGCACCGTTCCAATGAGACTTCCGACGGCCATGGCGTCATCGGCGCGCTGAGCCCGGCGCTGCTCCTCCTCCTCAAACGCCTTTTGCGGGTCCTTGCGGATATCGGTCTCGAGATCGCCAAGCCAAAAGGGCAAGTTGTTCACGTAGTCGTCGAACAGAGAGGCAACTCCGTGGACAAACTTGGAGAAGCGAGGAGTTGGGTGCACCAGGTGAGAGCCCATCAGGTCCTCGATCCAGGATGACCGCTTGCGGTTGCCGTCCTCCTTCAACTTGATCTCCAGCACGGCATAAGGAAATTTGGATACCTCGCTCTGGTTGATGTTCTGGAATGGGTACTTCATGTTGCTGTTGTCGATATCAGTTCGGTGCCATTCATGGGGATCTCGGCAGGGCCGGCTCTTGTCCAAGGTGTCCTCACGGATAAAAGCGAGGTCAGTGTCGATGGAGATGCGAACGCGGTCGTCAGCAGGCTTCTGGAACGCGGTGCGGACATAGTTGGCTCGCAACACTGGCGTCAGCTTCCTCGTCTGTTGGAACTCCTGGACCCTGGCAACGGTCGACTTGAAAGCTTCAATCTGCTCTGGGGTCGCGCCCTGTCTCTCCATCTTTTGTATCGCCTTTTCCGTCGAGTACTCTCCGTCGAGGAACTGCTTAATGTACTTGTCCTTGATTGCAAACTTGTGCTCCTCACTCCTGCCGGTGGCATCGGCCGACTTTTGCTCAACAAAGATTTCTGGTTTGGTGCTCAGCTGGCCGTACCATCGCAAACGTAACGAAGTCACTTCTGACTGTTGTTCGACCTTTTCGGAGTATACTTCGAACTTGGAGTTGTCGAAGTAGAGCGAGGTGATGGAAGGCGAGTCAGAGCCGTCAAGCTCCTTGGCGGATTGTTCGCTGTAGACGAGGGCGGGGAGGCGACGCAGGATCAGCGTCTTGACTTCGAGCAAATTGTCGGGATGCACCCAGACTGCCAATTGCGTGTTAGTTAAAACAAGCATAGCTCTTCTGTATAGCTGAAAGAAGGCAAAATATGGTCAGCAGGTGCAATCACTTACACTTGTGAGCCGTGTATCGCTCGCCATTGTGCGTCTCCGCCGACGCCTCGAAATCGACCGGCACCTGATCACCTTCCTCCAATTGCTGTCGAATGGCAAAATACATGACGGACAGCTTGTTCAGGAGAGGCGCGTAGCCCTGCTCCGAGTTGAAGGGGCGCTGGGCCAAGCTCAGCTGCATCATCGGCCGCACCTTGTAGCGATCGCCCCTCTTTCGGTCATGCTTCTTGACGATCTTGAGGAAGCTGGTATAGTTGATGCTGCTGTACTTTTTCAAGGCCTTGACCTCATTGGTGATCTCGTCGAGCTCTCCCTCGAGCTCCTTGAGCTTCGGGGTGAGCTCTTCGCGGCTCAGGCCTGGCTTGCTGCTACCCTCGGCAGCACCGGCCTCGGTGCCGGACTCGAGAGGCGGAGCCAGCTCCTTGAGCTTCTCAAAAGCAGCCTCGACTCTCTGCTTCAGGGCATCGAAGCGCTCCTGCTGGAACTGGGCGACCTTTTCCAGCTGGACGTTGAAGATTTCGTCGCAGAAACGGCCCTCGTCCTCCTCGGTCCACACAGTCTCGTCGTCCCTCTTGTCCTCTCGCAGGAGGCTTTTGAGCTTGCCGTAGTCGACATACTTGTCCTTCCATGGCGGGTATATCGACTCGCGAAGGGTCTTTCCGAAGCGCATTTCGTAGGCCTGCTATGGAAGATTAACCCTGTCGGCAAGCAATTCAACTGAATTGGAATATGTCTTTGTCGATTCGTCGCCTCCCAATGGGATGGGCCGACGTTGAATCTTTGCCTGGCCTGGTGCAGCGGTGAATGGCTCCAGCTGCTAACTGAGCTGGAATGCAAGACTGGGTGACAAGCGAATGGAAGCAATTGACAAGGAAAACCAACAAGAGATTGAAGCAGTCAAGTACGCAGTTTGTGGCGAGAGAAAGATGAGAGTAACAAGGTTCTGCCTTGAATGGTCAAAAGGCAAAAAAAAAAAACTTCAAAACCCAAAGCGCGTACGAAGAGCACAGCTCGTCTAGATCCCGCCACACGTGCTTCCAGGCCTTGTCCACGGCCGCTTGCCAGCTGCGAGCTTCACTGTATCCACAGCACTAAATCTCATGCTACAGACCGCTAGCCTCGCTGTCCGGGCACCAAAGCAGTCGAGGCAAGGCCGCCAACCCCACTTGGGCTCCGTGCCGTTCCAAGCGCAAAAAATGGCGACCTTGTACCTACATTTTGACGGGCCTCGGTGGGCGTCTTTTTATGTGCAGCTGCACAGCGTTTGCAAGCCTATCACCCACGCCTTACGCGGCACGTGCGGTCTCGCTGGCCTCAATTGCTGCCGGAAGCAGCGCAAGCTGGAGCTACTGCACCGAACTGATGAGATCGGGCAAAATGACGCAGGCTGCCCCGCAAGTACCTTTGTTTGAACCGATTGGACCAGAGCGAGAAGAAAATATGGATAGGATATGAGAAGGGAATCATCAAGGAGAAAAGTTCAATTGAGCCTGTCGGCAGCAATTGTGCCGAGTGGAATCATCAATTGATGGTGTTAATTAAGCTTTGTCTGCTTTAGATGGCCACATAGCTTTATTACTTCCTACAGTAAGCAACATGTAAGAGAAATAGCATAGGTATGAACCACAAGAGGCAGAACCGAGGCACAGCAAAGACGTAAAATAATGTTGTGGTATCATTGCTAGAGATATATCTGAAAACTAGAACAAGAAAAAGAAAAACCTATATGCAAGCTACCAGCTACATGGCAGTATATTTCAAAACACCACGCTTCATGAATCCTTCCACGCCCTTTTACTGCGCTGCAATCTTGGTGAAAATCTCCTGCGCAGTCCGCTTAACAATACCGCCCGTCACCGGCAAGTTGGTGCAGGCCTCCAGGTACAAGTCCACCTCACGAGCTGCCATACGGCCTTCGTTGATGCCCCAAACGATGAGAGACTGGCCGCGACGAGCATCACCGGCAGCGAAGACACCCTCCACGTTGGTGCTGTACTTGCCAGGAGCAGTCTTGACGTTCTTGCGGGCATCCTTCTCAATCTCGTCTCCGAGAACGCGAGCCTCGGGTCCCAAGAAACCCATGGCCAGCAGGACGAGGTCGGCGGGAAAGAATTGCTCAGAGCCCTCAACCTTCTTCATGTCCCAACCGCCACTGGGGTTCTTGGTCCACTCGACGCGAACAGTGTTGATGCCCTTGACCTTGCCACTGCCATCGTCGATGAATTCCTCGGACATGATGCAGTACTCACGAGGATCCTTGCCGTCGTGCTGGCGGACCTCCGTGTGACCGTAGTCGACACGGTAGATACGGGGCCACTGGGGCCAAGGGTTGTCGTTGGCACGCTCATCAGGAGGCTGGGGCAGCAACTCAAAGTTGGTGACGGACTTGGCGCCGTGGCGGACCGAGGTACCAATGCAGTCGTTACCGGTGTCACCGCCACCAATGACCACAACGTGCTTGCCCTTGGCGGAAATGTAGGAGTTGTCGGCAAGTTGAGAGTCGAGGAGAGACTTGGTGTTCTTGTGAAGGAACTCCATGGCAAAGTGGATGCCCTCCAGGTTGCGTCCCTTGATAGGGAGGTCACGAGCAACGGTGGCACCGGTGGCAATGACGACAGCATCGTTGCTGGCCTTGAGATCAGCGAGCGATGGCTGGCCCTCTGCACCAATGGCTACGCCAGTCTTGAACTCGATGCCCTCGGCGGCCATGAAGTCGGTTCGGCGCTTCACAATTCTCTTGTCTAACTTCATGTTGGGGATTCCGTACATCAGGAGACCACCCAAGCGATCGGCGCGCTCATACACGGTCACCTTGTGACCAGCTCGGTTGAGCTGATCAGCAGCAGCCAGGCCGGCGGGACCAGATCCGATAATGGCAATCTTCTTGCCGGTGCGGACCTCTGGGACTCGAGGAACCATCCAACCCATTTCGAAACCACGGTCGATGATGGCACACTCAATCGACTTGATACCAACAGGGTCACTGTTGATGCCGAGAACGCAAGCTCCCTCGCAAGGGGCGGGGCAGACACGACCAGTGAACTCGGGGAAGTTGTTGGTCATGAGCAGACGGTTGAGTGCATCCTTCCACTGGTTCTGGAACACAAGCTCGTTCCACTTGGGGATAATGTTGGAGATGGGGCAGCCAGTATCAGATTGGCAGAAGGGAACACCACAATCCATGCAGCGGGCAGACTGGTACTTGAGCTCGTCCTCATCGAGGCGGGAGCTGATCTCGGCCCAATCCTTGGTTCGGGTAGCGACAGAGCGGTACTTCTCGGTACGACGAGCGTACTTCATGAAGCCCTTTGTCTTGTCGAGGACCAGAGCTCGCTTCTTCTTCTCGGCAGAGCTGTCTCCAATAGCCTCCTCCATGTCCTGGAGCTTAGCAGCCTTGTCATCCTTCTTGCCGTGCACCCCAGAAATCACGGGCAGGTTGTACTCGGCGCGCTTGGCTTCGGCGGCCTTGACGGCCTCCTCTTCCAGGACGCGCTTGTAATCTGTAGGAAGCACCTTGACGAATCGAGGCAGAGCACGGTTGAAGTCGACCAGGATGCGTGCGGCGCGCTCAGATCCGGTGTAGTGGTGGTGATCTTCGATGAGACCGCGAACGTAGGCAATCTCAGTGGGATCTTCAAGAGGACCGTACTCGACCATTTCGGTGTTGAGCTTGGAGATGAAGTCCTTCTTCATGTCCAGCACATACGCAATACCACCAGACATACCCGCAGCAAAGTTACGGCCAGTGCTACCCAAGATAACAATTCGTCCGCCAGTCATGTACTCGCATCCGTGGTCACCAACACCCTCGACAACAGCCGTAGCACCAGAGTTACGGACAGCGAATCGCTCAGCAGCGACACCACGGAAGAAGCATGTTCCGGCAGTCGCACCGTACAAGCAGACATTGCCAATCAGGATATTCTCTTCGGCCTTGAACACGGCGGAACGAGGAGGGTAGACAATCAGACGACCGCCAGACAGACCCTTGCCGACGTAATCGTTGGAGTCACCCTCCAGTTCGAGAGTGATACCGGGTGCGAGGAAAGCACCGAAAGATTGACCGGCAGATCCCTTAATGTTGACATGAACGGTGTCGAGCGGCAGACCCTCTCCGCCATATCTCTTCGAGATTTGGTACGACAGCGAGGTTCCCATGGCACGATCGGTGTTGACAATGTCACACTCAATTCGAGAGGGAAGGCCCTTATCGAGAGTCAATTCAGCCTCGGAAATGAGCTTGTTGTCCAATCGAACGTAGAGCTTGTGGTCCTGCTTGCGGACGTTGAACGTAGCAACGCCGGGTCGGAGTCTGTGGGCAGGGGTCAGGAGCAGAGACAGGTCAATGTTTGCCGTCTTCTTAGTGCGCAGGTCGTCTCGCATCTTGAGGACTTCGACACGGCCAACCATCTCGTTGATGGTTCGGAAGCCCAGCTTGGCCATGATGGCTCGGAGCTCGTTTGCTACATAGTAGAAGAAGTTGATGACGTGCTCAGGGGTACCAGTAAACTTCTTGCGAAGCTCGGGATCCTGCGTAGCGATACCAACAGGGCAGGTGTTCAGGTGGCATTTGCGCATCATGATGCAGCCCATGGCAATCAGAGGAGCGGTAGCGAAACCCCACTCTTCAGCACCCAGCAGACAGGCAATGGCAACATCTCGGCCTGTTCGGAGCTGGCCGTCAGTCTGCACCACGACACGGCCACGCAAGTCGTTGAGAACCAAAGTTTGGTGAGTCTCTGCAAGACCCAACTCCCATGGGAGACCGGCGTACTTGATACCGGTCCATCGGGAAGCACCAGTGCCACCATCGTGTCCAGAGATCAAGATGTGATCAGCCTTGGCCTTGGCCACACCAGAGGCGACAATGCCCACACCGACTTCAGACACAAGCTTGACAGACACACGAGAACGAGGGCTCGAGCACTTCAAGTCGTAGATCAGCTGCTTGAGATCTTCGATGGAGTAAATGTCGTGGTGAGGAGGAGGCGAGATGAGACCGACACCAGGGGTAGAATGTCGAGTACGAGCGATGGACTTGGAGACCTTGTGTCCAGGAAGCTCACCACCCTCGCCGGGCTTGGCGCCCTGTGCCATCTTGATCTGGAGCTCATCAGAGTCAGCGAGATAGGCAGAAGTGACGCCAAATCGACCAGAAGCGACCTGCTTGATAGCAGAGCGCATCGTGTCGCCGTTAGCCTGGCGCTCTGATCGCTCGGGATCTTCACCACCTTCACCAGTATTGGACTTGCCACCCAATCGGTTCATGGCGACAGCGAGGGTAGAGTGAGACTCCATTGAGATGGAACCGTACGACATGGCACCCGTGCAGAAGCGTCGGACGATGTCAGTCCAAGGTTCGACCTGGTCAATGGGGACTGGATTGCAGTCATCAAACTTGAAGTCCAACAGACCACGCAGGGTGCAAGACTTGATCTGCTCGTACTCGCTTCGCGAGTAGGCCTCGTAAGACTTGTCATTCTTGGCGCGAACTGCGTCTTGGAGGTTGGCAATGGCAGTTGGGTCGTTAACGTGAGCCTCGCCGCCGTCGCGCCAGTGGTATTCGCCGGATTCTGGGAGAGCTTTGATGCCAACAGTGTAGCGTGAAGGGATCCAAGCTCGTGGAAACGGAAAGCGTCTTCGGCGATGAGCTCAAAGGTAAGACCCTGGATACGCGAAGCAGTGCCCCTAAAGCATTTCTCCACTACCGTTTCATCGAGGCCAAGAGCTTCGAAGATCTGGGCACCCTTGTAAGAAGCCAGAGTAGAAATACCCATCTTGCTCATGACCTTTAGGATACCACCATCGCAAGAGTGCTTATAGTTGCGAATGAGGTCGTCGTCGGACAACTTCTTCTTGAGAAGGCCCTCTCTGCTGAGCTTGAGGATGCACTCCATGGCGAGGTAAGGGTTGACAGCATCTGCACCGTAGCCGAGTAAAACACACATGTGATGGACCTCACGGGCTTCAGCAGTCTCGACCACCAAGGCGGCCATTGATCGCCACTTGTTGCTGACGAGGTGGTGGTGAACCATACCTGATGCCAACAAAGCAGACACAGCAATACGATCGGCAGAGGTTCCTCGGTCAGACAAAACGATGACACGGTCACGCGCCTCGATAGCCGCCGTAGCCTCCTTGCAAATCTCATCCAGATGCTTCAAGTAACCTTGGACTCCCTCAGACTTGGGGTAAGTCAAGTCAATTGTCTTGACGGTCCACTCAGGGTGGATGGTTGACATGTTCTTGATAGCGTTGAACTCGGGAATGGACAAAATGGGGCTAGGGAGGAGAAGGCGGCCACATTGGGAAGCATCCATCTCCAGCAGATTACCTTGAGGTCCAACATAGCACTCCAATGACATGACAATGGATTCTCTAATGGGGTCAATGGGCGGGTTGGTAACCTGAGCAAAGAGCTGTCGGAAGTATTCGTAGAGGAGGCGTGGGGATTCGGTCAAGCAGGCCAAAGGAGCGTCATTACCCATGGAACCCAGGGCCTCCTTCTCATCGGCAGCCATGGGGGCAAGAAGCAAGCTGACCTGCTCATGAGTGTAGCCAAAAGAGAGCATCAGTGGGTCTTCCTGGAAGCGAGAAGCATCGGGCTTGGGGGCCAAATCAAGCTTGGCCTCCAGGGTCTCCAGAACCTTGGGCAAGGTGATCAATTCGCTGTCAAGCCATGAGCGGAAGTCGTATCTGTTGGCAACCGCAGCCTTGAGCTCTGCATCGTCGATGATTCGTCCAGCCTGCGTGTCAACCAGTAGCATCCTACCGGGCTGCAGTCTGCCCTTTTGGACAACAGACTCGGGCTCGACGGGAATGGTACCGACTTCGGAGGCGCAAATGATTCGGTCATCGTCCATGACATAGAATCGGCAAGGTCGCAGACCGTTTCGGTCCAGGTTGGCACCGCAGTAACGACCATCGGCAAAGGTGAAGAGAGCAGGGCCATCCCAAGGCTCCATTTGGCAAGCAGCCCATTCGTAGAATGCAGCCTTCTTGGGGTCCATTGTGTCATTGCCCTGCCAAGCTTCGGGCACCATGAGCATGACTGCTTCGGGCAGAGAGAGTACACCATTGATGGTGAGCAGCTCGAGGACGTTGTCAAAGGCGGCCGAATCGGATCCACCATCTTCGACAATGGGGTACATCATCTCCAACTCGTCCTTGAAAATATCAGATTGCATCACACCCTCACGAGCACGCATCCAGTTCTTGTTGCCTCGCAGCGTGTTGATTTCACCGTTGTGGGCAGCCCATCGCAGCGGCTGAGCACGATCCCATGACGGGAACGTGTTTGTGGAGAAACGCGAGTGAACAAGAGCGAAATGAGCCTCATAATCAGCGTTGACCAGATCGTGATAGTACGAGTACACCTGCACAGGGGCAAGCTGTCCCTTGTAAACAATGTTCTTGTTTGATAGGGAGCACAGGTAGAACCAGTTGTGAAGGCCAATGGTGTGAGTGGCGCGCTTTCGAAGCACATAGAGCTGTCGCTCAAAGTGCCGCTCGTTGAACTGGGCAGGGTCGGTGACCTCTGGGGCATTGCCAGTGCCGTATGCAGAGGCAAGGACAATGAAGGGCTGGGCAATGATGGGCTCGCGGGACTTGGCCGCGGGACCAAGCAAGCTGGAGTCAACGGGAGGCCGTCGCCATCCCAACACCCGCAACCCCAACGATTCAGCAACATCTTCCAGTTGCCTCTTGGACTCTTCAAAGGTCTCTTCGTCGGGCTTGAAGAATAGGTTTCCTACAGCATACTGACCCAGAGGAGGCAGTTTAATGTTCTCCTCTCGCTCGAAGTTCTTGATAAAGAACTTGTGCGGGATGGATGTCATGACACCAGCGCCGTCACCATCTCGGGCGTCGGATCCCACAGCACCACGATGGGTCATGTTGCACAGTAGGTTTCGTGCATCACTGACAATTTTGTGGCTAGGCTTGCCCTTGATATGGCTATGGTTTTCGAGTCAGCATCACCAATATTATCCAATTGTGCGATATGAGCGCAACTTACCAAGCAAAGCCTACACCACAAGCATCCTTTTCGTAAGAAGGGTCATACAGACCCTGCTTCACGGGCAGGGCACCGGCCCATGAGTCATTGTTGGCCGCCTGATACTCATACGGGTGGTATTCCTCTTTTTCGGCGTCTAGTTCAATTTGTCGGTCGTCGAAATCCTCGAGATAGCCCATGCTAGGCGAGGATCCGTTGATAATTGTTGGTCTGGTACGATTGAAGGAGAGTCCGTAGGCAAAAGCGTCGCAGTTTGGCAGGAGCTATGCCGCGGCAATCGAATCGTAGCTGTAGTGACGACAGAAGGTTATATCTGCGCTCAACACAGACCTATATCGACAAGGAATTCGGTTAATGGACTGATCTGCAGAAGCTATCGGCGGGGATGAAGATTGAAGCAACTGAAAGATGACCGCGTAATAGAAGAAGCGAAAAATAAGCATGTGCGTGCGGGGAAATTAGGATGGAAAGAATCGAGCATCAGACCAGACAAGTTGAAGTCTGCTTCTTTCTAGGGCAGTGACAGACCGTCTCCCGCTGCTGCCGAACTGCCATCCATCACTCAATGAGGTGCAGCCCAGAAAGCACCAGACCAGACCAGACCAGACCGGACGGGAAGCTTGTCGCACGAGGCAGGGCTGCAAACGCTGAGGCGAGAGCCGGTAACAGCGGGTGGGGGCCCTAGCTGGAGGCTGCAGGGGGGGGCTTGTCTCACTGTGACTTAGCACTCGCAGCCCTAAGCCCCAGCGGACGGCCCTCCATTGCCAATTCCAATTTTTAAGCGTTTGCGCGCCCAACAGCATGTGAGACGATGACGCTCGAGTCGGGAATTTCCCCCACGATGCCCCTCGTGCCCACAAAAACAGGCCATTTGCGTCCGCTTGGCGCCCGAGTCTCTGGCCGGTCTGAGAGCCCTTGCACTCGACAGCAATTATTGCTGCAGGTCGCCGTCATCGGCAGAGAGAGGCGAATTGGCGCCGCTGGTGACAATATTGCACTTGCCCCCTTCCTTTGTGCTCTGAGCGTACAAGAAAGAGGATGGATTGCATAATATCGCACTTTGCGGCATCATACGGAGGGAGCACATATTCGCCAGGCGTGGCTCGGCCATGAGAGGAGGCTCAAGCGCGGGGAAAAGAGTTGGACAAGCGTAACCAGAGGCAGCGGACCAGAGCAGAGCAGAGCAGAGCAGAGCACATCTGCCGGCTCAAATTGCCTCAGATCTTCCAGACTCCCCCATTCCACAGCTTTTCCTCTCCCCTCTTCGGCAGTCGTGGCCTTTGATCTCAATTGAGTTCAAGCAGCGCCTATCATCGTTGGAGGTGGCAAGTTGGTTATGAGCTATCCGCGGAAGCCGCCAGCATCCTCATCACCTCGGCGACATTTCGATTCCCCCATCTCGAAAATAGAGTTGGCACCGGCAGACATCCATGTGAATCCCGTGTGTATCTGGCTTTTCGCACGCACTTGCTTTTGGGGTAAGGAGGCTAAAAGGAGCGGGAATGGGGGGCAGGTCGAAATCATTTGCGGGAGAAGGGGGAGTGAGAACCGTCAGCTTCGAATGACTTACAGGCTTATAATGTTCTTTTGGTATCAAGGAGGCGCTTCGCGCTCTGGTATATGAACAAGAAGCCACAAGGGGGGAGTAGCAAAGAGGGAGTAGGAGTAAAAGAAAGGAGAAAAAGTGAAGCAGAGCCGGAGGGGGAGGGAGGGCAGAGGACAGCTTTTATTATAGAGTTGGAGGCGCCCGTCCGTCTCCAGTTCCCCGGCGTGCCCCCATCGGAGAGCATCTCTTCAAGCGCACGTCTCTGCCAAGCCATGGATCTCTCAAGAAAGTGGTCCGAGCAGAGAGTCGGCCACGAAAAGACGAGAAAAAAAATGTCCACTGGCTCGCTACTCTACCAGGATACTGGTCTAAAGTTGCAACCGACAGTGGGGGGCGTTTGAGCATGGCGCAACACCAAACGCCTGAAATGCGGCGTTCTGACTGGTGCAGCGCCTCCAGGCTAGAGACGAACTCCCAGGCATTTCCTGCGGACCGATCTGCCCCTCCGTGGATGGCCCCAGCCAGAAGCACATGTCAGAAAACACCGCAAGCTCCGGGGGGTGTGCCAAAGGCAATTTCCGTGCGAGTACTCGTACATGTTTTGTCGAATCTCAACTTGCAAAGTATGGGGACGCGGGATGGGGGGTTTCATTCGTCGTCGTACATGTGCGGCGCCGATGCGCGGAGGCAAAGGCCCCTCCAGCCTGCAATTCTCGTCTCACTGATGTCAGTTGAAGCTGTCTTGAAGAGGAAGACGCCGCGCTAGTCTCGGGGTCCTGACATGGGGCGCTGCCTGGATGAGGCCTTACTTTTCCATACTAACCCAGTAGTTGCAGCGCTGGCATGGAGGTTTGTACGAGCGCTGCCGTGTTGGTTGACGAGGCACGCATCTGATGATCTCCGGCAAGGCACGTCATCCCTCCCACCTCTGCAAGACGGGGATGGCCCTCGGCTGTAGCAGCGAGCCAATTGCTCAGCATCTGTTTCGTTCTCCAGACCCGGTCCTCTCCGACCAAAAGGCGTGTAGTCGGAATTCGATGAAGCTCTCGCGGGCCTGTGCCAGAGCGCTGTACGTAATGGGCCTCAGGCAACACCGCTGACTTATCCAGACTTTCCCAATTGGGCTATCGATTACCCTCAAAAACAATATTATTACCCCCATAAAACCTTGCCATTACCCCCAGGAAACTCGCAGCTGTGTTCGCATTACCCTCATATTACCTGCGAGAAACTGAAAAATTTCGTCTGGCGGAGCGCACGGCGTTGAGGACAGCATGTCCGCATGGATGGCAATTTCCGTCAGTCGTCTCTCGTCGGCAATGGCTGCGAGCAACAATTCAGCTACGCCAAGCAGCAGCTTTCCAATTCCGTCGCTTCTTCTTGCAACCGCCGGCCTTGTCCACCTCATGCAGCGGCCCCTCCTTTATTTTCGCCTCATCGCCTGCTGTCACAGTAATATGCTACGACTAATTCCCAGCCCTCTGGTTGGCTCCGGGCGGCTGACGCTCATCTCAGCCTATCTCGATGACTAGAGACAGGCTTATCCAGTCGTCGAGAGAAATTCGGTTTGCAACACGCGTTGTGTAAGAGAAATCTGGGAGCTAATAATGCCCGAATGCGGCAGGGTATCCCATCAAACCCCACAGCATCTCTGCTATTGTGCAAGGATTATCCCTACACGCCAGGTAGGCCCTGCGACCGATGCACACGAGGATCTGTGGCTGACGGCTTGGAGCTTCGCATGCTGCCAATCAAGACGAGCCCTTTTCCAAAGCCTAACCCCTGCGTGGCCGATGTCGCGCTCAAGCTTCGACGCCAGCGAGGCATGCTCTTGAAGGACGGGGGACCCTAAAATGCCACCAAGCCGTTTGGCGTCTGGAGAGCCAGAGAAATCGAATTCAGCGCCGTTTTGTTTTATCCAAACGGCGCCATTGCGAGACTACGAATACGATGACAAGAGATACAGCCGTACGCAATCTCGGAGACACGGCAGCCCTCGCGACCTGGCACATGGGCGACCAGCCTGTGTCGCTTCTCCTCGTCATGGCCACACGTGCCACGGCCACTCACTGTTGCTCGACATGCCTAAACAGAAAGGTCGGTTGCAGTGTCCAGCTGCAAGATGGACAAGATGAGGATGCAGAACCGGGGTTGGGCATGCGCGGACGATGCAGACAGCAGCCGGGGGTGCTGGGCCGCAGATTGCTTTTATGGATTTTGCCCGCGCCAGCGGCGCCATGCTTGTATTCGCAGCGACGAGACCAAACGGGAGAGCACCCATCTCGACCAAGACTCGTTCTGGGAAACCTCGTTGGCCAATAACGCACAAGGCCCCGGCACCCGCCGCATGCACGGAGAGGAGGAGAGACACGATTCTGGCGACCCTACTTTTGCGATGCCACCCCCCTCTTGGTCCATTATTGCCTGTTTATAAGGGACACAACGTATCCGTACCTCGTCGGCCCATCTGCGCGTGGTGGTACTTCGGCGTTGCTCACTCAAAAAATCGACATCATAAAACTGGCGCCTGCAGCCAATCAGCATCCCAGCCTTTGGCTTGTTGTCCTTATCTCAGGCCAACCAAGATTGCCGGCCCGTCGCCCGAACCTTTAACGCTACAGATAGCGGCAGTAAATAGCCTGGGGCTACCTGGCGCTGATACGAGCCATCTCGCCACAAAGGAAGATGGTCTCGTTTGAGGGTCCTCCATGGTTGCACTCACACAAGGCATGGTGACATCCGAAATGAGGTGATCGGCCCTGCTACTTGCACGTACAGGTACCCCGAAGATGCTACCAGCCATGCCCCTACAGAGTTTCCATCGAAAGTATCTACGGAGTACATCTTCATCATGGGATTTTACTTCGACTTTTACGCCGTACAGACTCCAAGAGAAGAAAGGGGTACGAATACTTTGGAGGAAACGGCCACAGGGTGCGTCATCTTTCGCCGTCGTGGCTACCTACCAACTCAAATAAATGGGCCATTTCCATCTGAGGCAATATTTGTATTTTTTGGCAATTCGGAACGTCCCAATTTAACCACACCAAAATCCACCCCGTTCTGTACATGCATTACAGCATGCTTCTTTGTCAGGATAAAATACAACGGCGCCAATTCCTTCCGTCGTCGACTCCTAATTAACCAGGGCCTATTTTCCCGAGCCAGATGGCGGGGCCGGGGGGTGTGTGGCGTGGCCTTGTTCCAGATCACTGGTGAATGCAGCATCGCAGATTGGTGAGGGCCTCGTACTGGAGAATCTTATAAATACCAACACGGAGAAGCCTCTCGGCAGCGACAACGCTGCGTGAGACGGAGCATCGCAGAGTCAGCTACTACATGACACCAATGTGATGACTCGACCGAAGTCGGTCTTGATGCTGCTGCTTCAAGCGACTCGAAGCCGTTAAACCCTGTCATCAGCTCTTCAACCCTTACAGCCGGGTTGAAATATCTGCCGCTTATTGTGCAGCCGTTTACGGAGGACACAAATGAAGCTCGACGGAGAGGATGACATGTGCCTGATGTCGCTGGGTATGCTGACAAAAGGGGAGTTTAGAGAACCAGCCGATATTAGGGCATCTTCACTTTCGGACGGATTATTACTCGGCTTTTACTCCTCTACGTCCATCTAGCACGTCCTGTTTTTGGTGCTATGCCGACGACGTTGCAGACAAACTCCCGATGGTTACAGCTAGGGAGCGGCTCACTACGCTTGCTCACCGAAGACGGAGCATGAGTACTACCCCCCATGTTACAGCTGTCCCCAGTAGGGAGAATGAGGATGGGGGTTACGTGGGCATTCCGAAAAATCCCGATATCCACCCTGACTCTGGTCACTTTGTCTCTCAGCGTGCCAAGAGGAACGAATGCACACAAGACCCTGGATGAACTTTTATTGTTTGTGCCTCATCGTGCCTCATCGTTCGATTGGCATCTGAGTCATCTCAGAAAGCCTCCGATGAACATGCCTTTTTTGCTGAGCAGCCACAATGCCCGCATGGCTTGAGGGTGGCTGCCGATAGTGGCGAACAAGGTGTAGATGAGGAGCTACACAAAGCCCTTTCGAAGTGGCTATCATACTGGTTGCCTGATGTAGCATTGTTCGTAAATGATCAGGCGAATTGTACCAATACCTAGGGACGAAGCACGGAATAATTTATGCGTAAATATGTGTACTCGTGGTGGTTTTGGGAATGATTATTCAGCACCCTAGCGACTGCATGGAGTTTGGGCGTTGAAACCGGATTTGAGGGAAAGTTGTTTATTTACTACTACGGGCGTTTACCTCCTAGATGGGTATCAAGTTGGGCAGTAAGTAAATGTGTACATTCGAGGTATGTATTCAATTCTTGAAGTATCTGCTACTCTTATATTTAGCTAGTATTCAGCATTACTTCTGATGCGGGATGCTGAATGGCAAAATTGGCATCTCAACGTGTGGTCGTGGTATAGGCATTATTGAGTGCAGGATATGCGAGAAAGTGATCGAGTAGAGGATATAGAGTAGGTTTCGTTGTAAAAACAAACAAGCCAACAAATGAATAAACAAATATACAAAAAGTCATGATCGATGCCGTGGCTTCCGTCGTATTGATCGATCCTGTGTGCGTATTTTCGCATGATGCTCCCTGCCGTGATAAATAAAAAGGAAGATGTTTATGTTCTTAGTCAAGAAGACCCCTCCTGGACTATGTTTCAATCTCCCGTTAGAACTGAGCATGAATATTATTTCATTAGAATAAACTTACCAGATAATTCCAGATCCTCGTTATTAACTCATCCGGTAAAGTAGACAGATTAACAGCGAATTCGCCAGCTTTAAACAAGTTAGTCATGATAGTTCCAAACAAAGGCATTGACATAGGGGGTTGGATAAGTTGAAGAGGAAATGGGGTAGTTTGGCAAAATGAAAAGGGCAAGGTAAATATTACAGAGGCGAGGAACTTACATTCTACTATATCATCCTTGAAATATGCATCATGGCCCTTGTACATGTATATCAGCTGAATAATGTACAGCGCATCCTCCTCTCTCTCGAGCTCCTCGAGGACCTCGTGAAGCTTCATCTCGTCAGACTTTTGGGGTCTCGGAGAAAGGTCTTCGTCGTCCCTCTGCATTAGCTCGTTAGGCACGGGGGGAGTGTTTGAAGGATCTTCCATAGATGGGGAGGGTAATGAAGTCGCGTCTGCCATGGTGATCTATGGAATTGGTTGTAGTGACGACAAAAAGAATCAACAATAGTGGTAATGGCAAAGACAAAGATGGTGGTTGGAGTATCGGTATAATTCAAAAGATTTAGAAGCGTAGAGAAATATGTTGAGAGCTATGAAGACGAAGGAATCTGAAGAGGAAATAAAGGGGAACAGAAGGGTTTATATAGAAAAACGGGAAGATAAAAGTCAAAAATGAGAATAGGATTGAGAAAGCATAAGATTGTTCGCAATCGTCCACCGATTGGTATGAGGACGGAGAAAGTTACATTCTTGACCAGAATCGCCCACCTACTGAGTTGTACGGACAAGATAATATAAAGCATAAACCAAATTCAAATAAAACTCGATCGGCGATGAAGAGCTACTGTTTGGTCAACAGCCGGTTGTATACAAAGCAAAAGAATGGTATAAAAAAGCTCTCTGCTTTGCCCGTAAAGGAAACTCAAAGAGGACTGCAAGCTACATGGTAAGATTTGACTACTAATCTCTCTAGATAACGTACACCAGATAGCTCTGTTGATTACAAGGTTTCCCTGATCGATTTGTCTCTGCGGATCTCGTAGATTGTGTATGCCTATACAAGAGGTCCTGCCCCCGACTTTGTGATAGATATTAGATAACCAAGACCTTTCATCAATACATTATTACACATAACCCACACATCTCAACAAGCGCTGCCAAATCCAAGATCAGAGGACTTCCAATACGGAGAATCAAGTCAACCCTCCTTAAGCTGTGCAATAGGCGTCAAGTTCATCCTCATAGGCTGGTTGCCCAGTGATTTTTGTGCGCGCCTAACCTAATAGACGCCATAAGCGCCAAGCGGGTCTTGGGCCAATAACAATCCCCAGCCGTGTTATCAACAAATAACCCACCCCGACACCTCTTGGAGACTTCATCATCACAAGCTTTGCCATTGACAGACAGCCTACGCTGTCATGCGCTCCAATGTTTGCAACACTCCC
The DNA here is from genome assembly GCA_001721665.1 of Trichoderma pleuroti. NCBI lineage: Eukaryota > Fungi > Ascomycota > Sordariomycetes > Hypocreales > Hypocreaceae > Trichoderma > Trichoderma pleuroti. The sequence goes on from MDJU01000029.1 coordinate 77,971, forward strand.
AGATTTTACGCCGCGAGATGTAAGAATATCTTTGGCTATGAGCCATGCCCCAAAGCCACTCACTGACTCGGGATCTAGTCACACACTCTGTGGTACTCGTCTTCTAGGAATCCCTTCATCCCCCCAGGACCACTCGATAGCCACCACGCAGATCCGAACAGTAACCACCATGGACCAACGCATTCCCGCCAGCGCGGGCAGCTGCTGGAGCGCACGCTACTCGCGCGCCTTGCCGCAGATGAGCATAAGATGCACCGACGCCGCATGAATGTACAGAACTTTGGCAGCACTTGGCTAAAACCTCCCGGAGTGCCTAAGACGTTGCACCAGATGCGGGAGGAGAAGCGTGAACAAGAAGAGCACCAGGAAGCTATGCGACGAGAGCAACTTGCTCAGGAGCTGGCCGAAGCCGAGGGTGGTGGCACGATGGATGACGGCATGATGGATGACGTACAGCTCGACGGGGCGCAAGATCTGGATGAAGACATCCCAGATGCAGACGACGCCTTTGACCCAAGCAGCGACGATAGCGAGGAGGACGAAAACGAAGATGAGGAGAATGAGGATGAAGATGATGACGAAGAGGCAGCGGGAGAAGAAGAGGCAGATGAAGAAGCTCTACGAGAGGAACGGCAGCGTGGCCTGATGGCGGCCCGCATGAGGATGACGGACGACGCGTTCCGGGAAGCACTTCTCCGCGGTGACCCCGAAGCGGATGGCAGCGTATACGGCGACGATGAAGAAGTGGAAGACGATGACCAAGGACAGATTCTCGACGAGGATTACTTTGCCTACGATGGCAACCTCGACGATGGCGCGGCTGGTGACATGGATGCCGACCTCGACGATGATATCCCCGAGGCTGAGGACGGCGGCTACGAGCACACCGACTCCGAGGCCGACGTCAGCAGCTTTGTCCGAGGCGAAGTGCAAGAAGACGAAGATGTGGACGTGAATGTGGACGAGGACGAGGACGAAGCCGGAGAGGAAGACGAAGAAGGAGAGGGTGATACCACCGACACACACGACCTCAGCTTCATGCCGGCGCGCGCTACGCCCCTCGCAGCCCCTCCGTCTCCCACGTTGCCGCGCCATATGGGCTTCCGCACGGGTCCCCGCCCAAGCATCGATCTGAGTGCACTGCTGTCGCAGGACGAGAGCAGCATGATGAGGATGGAGAGCAGCCCTGCGGTGATGATGAGGAGAAGGCCAGGCCAGAGGAAGTAGGTTGTTATTGTTGGTGTTGTGTGGAGAGGAAACATAGCTTAGATACCCCCGTTTTTATAGAGCCTTCTTTTCGAGGACGGAATAGTTGAAGCAGCGGCTAGTATACGAAGACTGGCGGCATGATGCCTTTGACATCACGTAGAGGGGATGCAAATGGCTGAAGCAGCGTATTCATTAAAGAAGGACGGATCAAGATGTGAAGAAGAATAACAGCTAGTAGTAAGCCTGGTAATGATATTAAAAACATTTATATAAATAGCCTTTGCCTGTATGAAGAAGTAAAAAAAAAAGAACACAACCACTCGCTTTTATTTCACAGCCAAAGACAAGCTCCTCTTCCCTCTTTTCCCCCCTAGCTGGGCACATGTATCCATTTCGGGGAGGAAAAAAAAGGATATGATTGAGGAACAACAAAACACCCAAAACGCCAGCCCAAGATGCAACTTGTACAAATATTTTTTGGCCGAGAGAGCGAAGAAGCGAAAGCGCGTATGGTTTTCCCGCCACAGCCCACCAGCCAAAGAATCATCGGTCGTTATAGCAAAAGAGAGAGAAACTCGGAAAAGCCCGTGATGAAGGAATATACATCGTAGCGAACAGAAAGAAAAAAAGATCAACATCATTCTATCGTATCTCTTCGTGAAAGGCCGGGGAAAAAAGATGATAGGTTGAAGTTTTTTTTAGAACAGCCAGACGTATATGAAGAGCATGGCGACGGCAAAGAAGAAGAGCAGCCACCACTTCCAGCTGACGCCGCTGCGCTGGGCCATGATGAGCATGCGGTTCATGGTGCCGCGGAGGCGCAGGCGCGTCGAGTCAAAGGTGTCGTTCATCTTCTCGGCGAGGGCGGAGGATTCGCGGATTTCGTCGCCAATGGCAGCCGTCATCTGTATTTGCGCGCGCTTTGCGTTAGCCACGACTTTTTGTTTGATCCCCCATCTCATCTCGCATCTTCTTCTTTTTTTCGCGAATGAGACGGGAGATTGTGCAAAGGATGCGCCCAACTTACGTCTTTGAGGACCCTGACCTTGCCCAGAATGCCCGAAACCTGGTCGTCGTTTTGGCTCTCCAGCTCGTTTAGCACCGCATCGCTGTACTGTCCCTTCTTGTTGGGCGTCGCAGTTCGGTACGAGTGGGAGGGCGACCCGGCGTCGCCGTAGCCATTGCCCATTGAGGGAGAGTATCCTCCATGGCCGCTGTAGCCGTAACCTCCTCCTACGCCGGCGTTGGGCGAGGGAGACGGGCTGGGCCTCGTTCGTTGTGACTGATCGCCGCCGTTGTATCCCGCAAAGAGCATGCTGCGGGAGTCGCGCTGGTGAAGGGACGAGGTTCCGAATCTGTATTGCGGTTGGACAACGGTTAGCCGCGTGCTCTGGGATCGCGGATTGCCTCCCAAGATGACGGCGCGATGGGGGGGATCGTCGAGCGCGCGCATCGTCGAATGTTTGCCTCCGCGGCTGGAGTCGTCGAATAGGGTAGGTTGAATCTGATAGTCACTCACCTTTGCGACATGATGAGAATGGAATAAGCAATAACCACACAATAAAAAAAACAAAGAAGCCGACGGATTAAAAGGGGTGTTGTATGAAGAGAAAATAAGAAGGCGCTTTATTGTCGAGAAGAAAATGCCCCTTGGAGCAAGTTGGAATATTCCATGCAATAGTTTTTTTATGGCTTAGGTGGTCTTGACCATAATCTGTCAAGAGTGGCGTTGGCAACTTTTTTGGAGGTTAGGGGGAGTACGTACCTAGCCATTGTGGCGGCTAAAGCCAACCAGTGCTCTTGTGGCTTGTCTTTGACGGGGATTATTTTGCAAGTAATAGGCCTTCTGATGGATGATCCAAATTCCGATACACAGCAGTGGTTGAATCTCTACGAAGCGTCTGCTTGTCTGGAGGCTGTACTCTTGATACAAGATAGCAAACCCAGGTCTACACACATGCGTTCAGCTGCATCTGCCCAGGGTATGCGTGAGCCTACAGTGGCAACGAACGGTGAAGCTCAACGACTGGTGGGCCGATTCACTCAGTGTGGGAATGGCGGGACACAGCAAGGCTCCAAGAACACGATGCGGGTGGCCACGGCCTCAATGGCGGCGTGTGCAATTTTCAACGTCTCTGTTCTTCCCCCAACATTGGGTGGCAACGAACGCCTAGCTAAATAGCAAACAGAGAACCTTTTTGTCGTTACATGAACCATCTCCCAAGAGACTGGGATCCCCCTCGATAGATGCCCAGCTCCCCTCCCAATCACCCGAGCTTTTAACCTTGGTGAACCCATAAACATTAACATCATAGACTTGCCAGTCATCCAATGGCATCGGAAGCCAGAGGCGTGCACTTGCTTAACCGTCCATCTCGGTGTCCTCGTGGGCAGGCTGGAAGTCCTCGTCATCCTCATCCTCGTCGTCGTCCTCCATGGGGGTCTGCTCAGCGGCCCTGGCGTAGTCAATCTGGGCACCACGAGTGCGGCGTCCACCCTCGACAATGTTGTTCAGGTCAATTTCTTCCAAGCCGTCCTCTTCTGCTCAAAGTGGTTAGATGGCCCATGGCTCAGCTGGGGGAAATAGTAGCTGATGATGCAAATTTACCTGGCTCAGCATTCTACCGTGAACCTTGTTAGCTACCTGACACTGCGGACGGACACGGCATGGACACGGACGGCACATGAACTTACCTCATCTTCATCATCATCGTCATCGTCGTCCTCATCGTCGTCCTCATCCATGGCGGTGTCGTGAGGAGCTTCGTCCTGAACCGCCTTTCCCTTGCCCTTGCTCTCAGCAAAGGAATCCTCGCCGTGAGGGTTGGTGACTCCGTCAGACATTTTGGGTGCAGGTGAGTACGCGAAAAGTGGCTTGTTAAGATGGATGATTGGGAAATGACCAAGGGATCAAGTGCTCCTGAGAAGAGTGAACGGTCAGTGTTTTGGTAAGGTATAAGTAGGGCGGGCGAGCTCGAGGTGGATCGGGTAGTGCTTCGAGCTCTTTTAAGATGGGAGGCAACTCACCAATTGAAAGACGCAGCTTGGGTGCGCAACAACACGTCTAGTCCTCTTGGGGACTAGCGCATATCGAGATTTGTGTCTCCAAGTCACGTGGTATCCTCTCAGACAAGATCGGGAGACAAGGGACAGGCAACAAGGGAGATGGATGAATCATTGCTGTTGGATCGTGTAAGCATAAACCAGAGTGCAATGCAATTACCGGTTAGACATGTACTCGTAGATGGATCAATGGGTAGGCAAGAGTCTTATTATAGGGTATTATGTATCAACAGAAAAGCATTAGAGTCATGTACCTAGATAAGTGGTGAGAGGACAGGGATCACCAAGGCAACTGCAACAGCTCAACCCTTGCCAGCGACCATCCCATCACGGAAGCGTATGTTCAGATTGATGTACTCGTATATGTCAACTGCCGGCTCTATTTCTCGCTGCCTCCTCCACTCACTGCCAGGAACACGATAATGGCAATCACCCACCAGTATCTGTGTGCAGTTAGTACCATGAGCTATTCTGGGGATGCAAGGCGCAACGTACTTTTGGAGGGGCGTCTTCTCAACCTCCTCCACCTTCTTCCCCTCTGGCGATAGAACAATTGGCTTGTTCAGCTCGGGCTGCTTGCCCTTGAGCACCGGCAGCACCACCGCCTGCGGGCCAAAGTCTCTCGTCTGGCCCGCATCGATCCTTACGCCCTTGAGAGCAGCACTGAGCAGCTCGCCCTTTTCATCGACTGAGAGTACCAAATTGGGCGAGAAGCCCTTGCCAAAGTTGTCCACCGAGGCAACGGTTGTGCCAGATATCCACCGCGCAGACTTGACGTCGTACAGCCCGACGCGGACCAGCTGTGTAGACTCTGGGATTTCGGGAGCTTCGTAGGAGATGATGGAGGAAGACCCGCTGATGCTAGGATCGTATGCCACTTCGGCGAGGAGGCTGGGCGACTCGGAGTTTTCGACGGGCTGGACATAGATTTGCGCCGTGTGGAAGTTGGCCTGGACCAGAGCGGCGGCGCACAGGGCCGAGAGGAGGGCAATGACGCGCATGGTGCCCACACAAGGCTGAGCCTGTCCTTTTGCGGGAGACGTGCAGAGAAGCTGTTGAAGGGCGGTGTTGCGTTTGGCTCGGCACGAGTTCAAGCAAGTGTCGTTACCTGGCCTTGATTGCGATAAGGCGAGCAATGGGCAATGGTGGAGCATGGCAAGGTACCTGCTGGTGCTGCTAAAGCTCCGTGCCGAATGCGTACCTGTACTCTGGAGCGGTGGGTTTCGGCAGCACGTGCTGGGGTCCCAACAATGGGGGACGTCATTACAGGCACCGCATCTCAAACCTCAAACACAGATTCCATCTCACTTACCTTGTCTGGACAAGGACGCCTTTAATTTCTGTCACATTTTTATTTTATTCTACTAGCTGCGAACATTTTAAACAAGGCAAGTCATTTAGAAAAAAAAGGCAACCGTTCAAAACAAACCCCCTCCGTGTTCCTAGCTGAAATGGTGCGCCTGCAGACCGTCCTAAGCTTTTCAGGGCTGGTTGGCAGCTTCATCGCTGGTTTGCCATCACGATTCGCTGCAGCATCCTGCCAATCCGCCAACGGGGGCTGCCAACATCCCGTGTCTGCCGCCTTATAAACCGGGGCTGCTCGTTTTCATCCTGATCATGAGGCAAAAGGGTCGCGGACTTTGTTCTCGTCATCCTGCCAAGTGGCGTGGCTGCATGCACCCACCACCTCAGCTGGACTAGGCGGCTGTATCCATGGCCAAGATGGCTTAACCAAGAGCCAATAGTGCGCGTGAAATGACGTGCCAGCATCACCCGCGCGTCGCGCCATGCGAGCCAAGTCGTTTTACTGGTTATCAGTCGACGCCCCAAGGATTCCTTTCCAATGTGTCCCGCAGACACGGAAGGTTGCCTTTTTTTTTCCACAGGCAGAATCGAGCTGTCAGCCATCTGGCCCAGGAGAGCCTGTTGGCATCCAAGTACAGAGTACCAACAAGGTAAACACGATCAGTCAATGATTTCTAACCTGGCAAGCGGGGGGCAGAAAAACCAGGACCGAGAAGATTACAAGCACCCACGCGTTAATTTATACACCCTCTTCTTATATTCCACAGAGTACTATCTCTATATTTCTCTAGTAACTGCTACTATCTCTATATTTCTCTAGTAGCTTCTACTATATTTATATTTCTCTAGTAGCTTCTACTACATCTACGTTTCTTTAGTAACTGCTATTATAGGTATAGTATTTATATAGCAAAATTCGGTGCTGGTTAAATGCTATGGAGGTATTCCCGTACAAAAAGCACTACTTGAGCTGGTTGGGTACTTACATTACCCAATGTACCTTATGCCCTTATTCATTTTGCGTCTCGCTTTTTCTGGCCTCGGCTTACCATGCCAACATGTCTCACCGAAGTACACCCTCTTACCACACAGTAAGTACCGCCGAGATGGTCCTTTGTCAGACAAGCGTGGCCTTTTGAAAGAACCCCTGCAAGCCGAAACCTTCCGCTTGGCATGAAGCTGCCTTGTGACCGGCAAGTGTCGGTCAGCGTTGGTAGACTTGGAGCCAACGCGCAGACAGGCCCTCTTTGGAGTAATTGATGTGAGCGCTCCAGTTAGGCGTTAAGTGACGCTGCTCATATGGCGTGGGATGAAAGGTCAAACACATAATGGAAAGCGAAACTTGTACTAATGTAGTACATTCGGGTATGAAGATGTATTGATGCTGATGCTACCGGGATGAAGACACTCTCACGAGTTCTTTTGAGAGCTGATTACGCAAAATTACAACATGACTGACATGTATCTTTAAGTCAAAACAACCAAAAAAGCAGAACCACGGAACTCCTTGCAATCACATCCACCATCACTCGCTGCCGGCGTTTCCGAGTCACAGAGCTCAACCGCGATGCGAAGTCGTCATTGCCCACAGTAGTCCAAGGCAAGGCACGCAGAAGCACACACGTCTACGACGGTGGGTAAAACGCGAAGAAAGACCGTGGCCGGGTCCTGGATAACCGCCGCGAATGGAAGCAGAGCGATGAATGTCGTCGTCAAGGTCTGCGACAGATATTTGTCCCTCCACTTTGGCCGGCTGAAAAGGCGAAGAACGCAACTCCAGTAAATGAAAGTAGTCGCCGCTACAAAAAACAAACAAAACTCGCAAGAGTATCGTCTATCCTGGAACCAAAACAGGCGCGACTGATTTCGCACCACCACGGGATTACACGTCTATCGTCATCTCAAGATGTCAGAGCGCGGGTTTTGTGAACGGTCGGGGTTGCTTATCCTACTGGATATATCCTCCAACAGCCCTTGGTCTCGGATCCTTTACTGAAATGCTCTGGGATGACATTTAACGCCGCCGTCAACCCCCATGCCGCCAGGGTGTTGCATGTAGAATGGCTGCGACTGTCGTGATTTGCCTCCTGCTGTGCCGCAGCGTAGATTTGTGCCGCCTCGGTGCTTTGGTCATTCTTTGTGGCCGTTGGGTAAGAGGTTGCTGTGTCATGGCGTTCCAACATAGGCCTGGAAAACGTATTCAAGTGTATGGTTTATATTTCGAGGCTGAAAATCATTTATTCAAAGATGACAGAAAGTAAGGAGACTGCGCGAAGATTCGGTAGCGCACAATCAACGTCGCGAAATAAGAGAGAATCAGCTAACATGTGTCTTCCACAGCTGAGCCTCATTACGAAGCAAAGCAGGCAGAAGATTCTTCGGGGGGGGGGTTCTCAAGAATACCCCTCATTTTCCGCCTACGAGGATCATCGGATCCAACTAGGGGGGAGTGAGGCAATCCCCTTCCCCTTGCCTCCCAGCCCCCGCGCTACGTCTGGTTGCCTTAGGCTACTTGAACATTGAATCCTGTACTATGTTCTGGGCGCGAACCGTGTTGAGGAGAGGCTACGGACTTTGTATTAAAGGTGTGTGCATCCAACGCATCCCTGAGAGGCTGGCAACGCTAATGTAAGACGACTTCTTTAGGAAATCCGAGTCCCTTGCACGCCCCCTCCCACCTCTCCGCCGTCGGGCCTTATGTTTGCGACGAAAGCCTCTACTGTACGTTTCGATACCTGATCCAATTTAAGTCTCTTGTCTATCAACCTCTTACCCTTCTTTTCCCTCCGTTTGCCATATTGAACACGTTTTCCTCACACTTCAACGAGCTCTTGTCGAGTTTCGTCTCTCATCCCTCTCACTAATACTTTTGTTTACATCGACTCCTAACCTCACATATAGCATCTTGTCCATCTAACTTGCATATTCCGTCTCATTTTTTGTTTTGGAAAGTAGCATAGCCTGCTTTAGCTCTTGTGATTTCTATTATCAACTTTCTTCTTACCCGTAACCTTGCCTTTTCTTTCTTGTAGCACTCAATCCGGACATCTTGACCAACATCTGCAATGGTCTTTAAACAATGGTTACTGCAGATAAACATTTCTCTTTCAGCATTAGTCCTCCTACCGGGGAGCCAGCAAACTCACTTTTCCTGGGCTCCGGCAGCGACATTTGCGTAAGTCATCGCTTCATTGCTTCTGCTTTTATCAAACTTGTTGGGCTTATACGTGGATCCATGTATAGAATTCTGGCCGCCTGGGGCCTAACAGGCATTTCCCTCGGCTATCTTCACAAGCGATACTTTCTAGAGTAAGTTTATCTGCAAAAAAAAAAACATTCCTGCGCCGGGCGATAGAAGGCGGAAACGCAGTGCTTAATCCTCGTCTGCAGGAACCCTCAGCGGACGATACTGTATCCGCTGCAAGTGTGGCTACCGTTCGTCATGGTGCTACAGCCGTCGCTTGCGGATGCGATATTGCTTCTGCCGTTAGCCACAACAGCCGCCATGATCTTCATGGCAGCACAGAGGAGAAATCCAGATCTCGACGACGATTTGGAGCTTCCCATTCCAGTTCCTGGGCCGCGACGGCTACGGATGCGCCGAGCGCTTTTGCTGCCAGCCGCGCAAAATCTCTGACAAATCTTCCTTACAAGGCCCTCGAGGAAGAAGCGCAAGAAAAACGACATCGCGAGTGTGATGCCCACGCCGAGATGGCATTGCAAACCACGAAGCAAGGCCAAAAAGCGGCTCTTTTTGAGCGGGAGCTTTTAGCCGCCGAAGTCAAGGGCATATATGCTGGACTTGTTATGGTCGAAACCAAGTGTATCGAGGTTGACAACGCGCAGTCACCATCAAGTGAACCTGAGGGCACCGACTTTGATGATGCCCTCATCCCGCAGAACTGGCTGATATTTGTGCTGAACAGCAGCAGCAACCTGTCAGCACTAATAGCCCTTCATAGTACTCTGCTTCACGAGCACCACGACTTCTTTCTAGCAAGCCAGCATCCTGCAGCAAGCCCCGCACTACGGCGCCTGGCATCAAAATATGCCATGCCTGCGCGAATGTGGAGGCATGGGATTCACTCGTTTCTTGAACTACTTCGCCATTGCCTACCTGACTTGATGGAACACATGCTCACCTTCATCTACATGACTTACACCATGATGGCGCTCCTCTATGAGACTGTCCCTGCCTTTGCAGATACCTGGATATAGTGTCTTGGAGACCTCGGTCGCTATCGAATGGCTATTGAGGATGATGACATCCGGGACAGAGAAATCTGGACCGGTGTCTCTCGATGCTGGTATTATATGGTGCCGCATATATCTCCCATCGCGGGACGCCTGTATCATCATCTTGCTATATTGGCCCGACCAAATGCCATGCAGCAGCTCTTCTACTACCTATACTATTACCAACAACTATCCCCAACCTGATTAATCAACCAGAGACTCGCCCTAAAACCCAAGATCACGGTTACTGTCCGCAGCTCGTCGGATTGTATACGCTTGAATGATGGCGATCGCCCCATAGACACATGCTGTCGATGCTGCATTTATGTCAACATATGGCTTCTTGTTCAACACAGAGCTCCTCAACATCACCTCAATCTTACAATCCGCCGATAACCCTTGATACGCGCTGCATCACAGCAGCACCCACGATGTGTACATTATTTTACGTTTACGAGGCCATGTGCCATGCGATCATACGGATGCAAATCGACGATTGGATCAAACAGCGTCATGACAGATTCCTGGGCCACGAACACCAAGTTCAGCCCACACCCGACGTCTGCGTCGCTTTGCGTCCTTGACTACAGCGCGTCGTTCTTCTCCATGTCGTATGCAGACGATTTGGAGACACGAATGTTTTACCATACGTTCACATTTTTCTGGTGTTTATGCACACCTTTTACATGTTCCCAGGTCAGCTTCACAGGGCTTGACAGAAACGTTTTACATGCGGCCAGTCCAGCATGCGATCGGATTGTTCATGTCTAGACGAACCATCACTGTGTCCAAAGCCAAGCCTACCAGCATTGTCGAACATTGTTGCCAACAGAGTCTCGGCCGCTACCAGAGGACTCTGCCATGCGAGGCCTTCTATCGACCCAGGAGTGGTTTCCTCCTGGTTGGTTTGATTATGGCACCTCGACGGAAATGAAAAGTCTCTTGAACCAGTTTCAGTGCCTGAAGGACTGCCAAGTTGACCATGATAGTCTCTGGTTGCTTAGGCTTGAGCAGTCTAAAATATGCTTTTAATACTGGCTGGCTTGATTATGGCACCTTGATGAAGATGAGCGACTGTTCGAACTTGCTTCAATGTCCGAAGTGCGGCCAGAGAGATGTTTGTGGATCGACCACCTAAACTCACACGTCTGCATACCCCTCGCCTCGAGTTTCGAATGCCTTCTACCGGCGCAGTCACTGGTGACAACACCCATCGTCAGCTTGCACTCTATGATATACCTCGACTGAACACCTCGAGCTCCTATACCGTGACGATGCTAGCCTACCTGTTATCGGGACGACATATCATGTAATACCAACGAAACACACCCCGTCGACGCCATCTTCCCTACGATACCAAACCACATCACTATTTTAATACTGTTTTTATTAGCGCGCTATACTCCCACATCGCCCAAACTACATCGAACCGCCTCTTCATACGTACCCTCCTGACCGAGTAATAGAATACAGCGATTCGAAAACATTATTATACGTTTTTGCATAGCGATGCTTGTTCTATTACGGCATTTCTGCGCAGAGATACGAACATAACACGAAGAAAAGATTTTATACTATTATACGTTACCCAAAGACTTCTTTGGGAGAGCAAACCTTTAACTTGCATAAATGGCGTTTGGGATTACTTGTTTCGACCTTTTTTGGTCTGTCGGATGAGGCATACACAGCTCAGCGCTGTAGCTCATCATGTGGCTGGTCTATTTGTTTTTCTTTTTAAGAATACGTTCAAAAGTATATAAAAGACTTTGAAATTGTATATAGTCTTGCATACATAGCCCGTTGAGGCGTCCGGATTGTATCTAGTACCGAGCATGGATAGCGTGTTAATTATTTCTGTTGCTTCTTGATTTACAGTTGATCCCCATGTGAGAGGACATGGTATGAAATGCGACGACATCCATTCAGGAGGTGAACGAGCGGATCACAACGATATATACATTTACCATGCCACTTCCCATAGATGTCGGATGAGTGTCTGACATATGGAGAGAATCTTACTCCATACCTTCATGAAGCTTCTTATCCCAGTATATCAACTTGGCTGAGGTGCTTGCGCACAATTGTTGAAAAAGGAAAAATTGATGAGCTATCTACTTTCTACCTATGTAATTTATCCGTACGGCTTTCATCGAATAACTGTTGACACTTCATGAAAAGCCGTGCAAGTCAAAAATTTTCTCCCCAACTCCAAACCTTGCATCCTAGCCCATATTTTTTTTGGTGTTGTCAATGTTTTGGTTTGAAGATGATCAACGCTAAGACCAAAGACAATATGCATATATACAGGGACGCCTCCACTACCATGTCCCTAGGTAAAACTCCTGAATCTCAGCTTTCTTGCACGAGCATAGTCTATGGCGACAGTGGCGACAGTGTAAACATCGGTGACTATGGGCAGAAGCCGAAGGAAAACAGTTGTTGGATCACGAGTGATCGTTGCGAAAGGAATAAGGGTGATGAGTGTAGCCATGATGATGTGAGGCAGAAATTGCGTCTTCCACCGAGGCTGGTTGAAGAGAGTGAAGACACAACCCCAGTGCAGACAGGTCATGACTGTTATCAGGAAAAGATAGATCTCGCACCAGGTTGGCTGGCCGATGAGTAAAGGTAGGCGTACGGAATCTTTCAAGGCCCGCGAATCGCACATCTATACCCTCGTCAGTTAAAACTGTCATTGTTACGTGAGTTATCGAGGCAATAACCTTACAGGATATGGATACATCTTCCCACAGGATTCGTTTCCAGATTCTCTGCTCAGCTGAGCAGTGGTAACATTCATCGCAGCCGTTAAAACGCAGGCAGCCAGAGATTTATATATCGCGAATTGGTCGTTCTCGGCCTCGAGATCTTGCTGAGAGGGTTCGTATGTCCATGGTGTTTCCTCAACGGTCCATGCGTGAACGAAGATGTCGTTTTTTCCCGTCTGCATTCAGGTAGTTTCGCATCAAACCTAGATTTACAATCTGGTAGAAGCTGAAATGCTGCGCATTCATCAATATGGCTTAACACATGAAGCGTTGCGCCGAAGTTGTGGAAGCCAACGTCCTTTCTTGATATATTTTTCTCTATAAGAGCATGATGAATTCAATTGACAACATTACCCTCCGGAATGCAGTATCGCTTTTTATATCGGTAGTCGGCCCCTAAAGACTGAATTCTAAAAGGATCAGGCACAATAGCCTAGCCGATGGTCAGATTTGGGAGACAGCCTTGCCGCCACCCGATGCAACGGCCAGCTTTTGCGGCCTTCTGCTTACTTGGCTCTGATTGGAGGATCATTCCTCATTTGTGAGGCGACAGAGGCGTATCACCGATAACAATTGCTGCCAACCACATGTAACCACGAATTCGCAGCCAACGACTACATATGCAATGCAGCACAGCCGAGAGGCCTCACCTCCGTTTGCTGTCACTTGCTGATTGCTTGAGAAGCTCAGGACGTTATAAATAGGAGTCCAAAGTTTGGTCTGATTGGATCTATCCAAAATAGCTTGCAAAGGCATCACAATAGTGGCCGCCTCGCTGTATTGACACATCAGAGCGTACACGTAGCAGAATCCCTCCTGACATATGATGGGCAATCGACAGGCTCAGAAACCTTCAAATTGAAGATAAAAAATTAAGGCGCAGCATCGAGCTGCATCTTGCCAGCAAGGCAGGAAACGCCTTCAACAACTGCGTTTCCTTGTTCCAGCTCTGAGGCATAATACCAAGCATGTCCCGTACTACGCTCTATATGCATTTGACAGCTGTCGTAGTGCTAGTGCTCTTGATTCTTCGTCTTAAACAGCCCCCTTGATCCCTAGGTTTGAGTATTACGTTGGAATATACAGAGAGGCCATCCCCCATCCTCCCCTGTGAGTTTTTGTCCCGCTTCATGTGCTAATTGGTTGCTTTGCATTCCTCGGAAAATATCATATAATTACCACGCAGAGTCTGCACTGCTGGGGTTCCAGCCTTACACTCTCCATTCTGTGTTCCCTTCATGTTCTATTCTTTCTCTCTTTTTCTTTGTTCGAGATCAATCCCCCAGGATCTGCATTTGTCATTCGCTCGAAAGAACCCAGAGGGATACATCTTGGACCTATCTGCTGCCCCTTGGACGGCGCCACTGCTTTGAGAGACCATTGGGATCTATCCAGGAGTTATCTGCTGCCCCTTGGACGATACGCTTGCTTTTCATTCATACCACTGCAACGGATCCGGGTATTGTTGCCACTGGGTACACCACAACGATATCGAAGCGCTCCTTGCCTCCATCCCCACTGATATTCCTGGACGGGATCATCCTGAATGAGGTGGTGGATGGTGCTGGTTCCTCCAGCAAGAATGTGGAGATGGATATTACAAGCCAACATGTGTCTCTCGGTACTGGTCCTTCTACCAGGGAGCCAGCAGCATCTATTCTCCTGGGCCCCAATGATGACCTTTGGGTGCGTGATTCCCTAACTCTCTTGCGGCACATTATGCTCATCTCGGGATAGAATCCTGCTGTCCTGGGGACTGACTGGACTCTCCCTCGCCGTCATCCACAACCAGTACCTCTTGGAGTAAGTCAGCCTTCCACTCAAGCCCCAGTTATATGCTCCATGTCAAGTGGCCATAGACATTTTTCTTATCATTTCATATAGGAGTCCACGACGAATGGTCTTATATCCTCTGAATATATGGCTGGCCTTTGTGTTTGCGCTGCAGTCGCCGCTCGCGGAAGCTGTTTTACTTCTTCCACTATCCACCACGGCTGCCATGATCTATCTGACAGCGCATCAGGGTCGTCGAAGACTTGAACTGCAAGGCCTTCCTCGCCCAATCCCAGGGCCACGACGAGCGGGCTAGGCCAGCATGGTCGAGTGCCCCAGGTCATCATGTTTGTTACTGTCATTGTCAATCAGTCATCCTAATTCAACCCACCGCCCTGTCTTATTGTCCTGAAGCTGTCTACTTCATAGTTAAAATAGAAGCCCTGTAAGACAAACCAGCACTGCCAAACCTGAGCAGTTACTGGGTGGATGTATATAGGGGATACGTGGTACACAAAGAGATGAAGGCTTCTTATTAGTGATGAGACATCTCGGGAAGGGTTTGGAGGGATTTCATAAATCTTGTGTTTTCTTTTATGAGATAGATTGCCAATGAGCTGCATACACATGGACGAAATACTAACCAGGTGAGCCAAAGTACTCGACCAAGTCAATTATTCTTCAATGAAATACTAATCGGTGTTCAAGGGATGTCAGATACAGGCTTCAAATACACTCAGAGGCTTGGTTTCACAATGTAAATAGTTTAATTCAAGAGATATCGAATAAACACTTGAGAAATGTCGTCCCTTGAATGGTTTCAGTGTGTTTTCGCTTTGGGGTAGTTGAGTGACGATTGATCAAATAATGTACATGTACTAACACCAGTCCATGCGGCTTACAGGGTGATGCTTTCAGTATGAAACATGGAGCTACAATAGGAAACCCGTTACACGATTGCGAAATCCGACTGTGTGAAGCAATTATATTCTCAGTGAGGAGAATCAGTTATGACAACCAATCGTTTAACCGAAAAAAAGATAAGTCCTTTTATGATCAAGTATTTTACTTCCATATTCTAAGTATTGTACTCCAAACATTAGGCGAGTGTTTGACGATTACTGAGCAAATTTGAATGAAGTAGAGACGGACTATTTGCCATTTATAATTCCGGAGCTAATAATAATGAATGACATGAAAATACATAACTTGCAATTATGGTTACCATCCTAGCCATGCTTGAGCGAGCCTGTTCAGTTAGGTTGATGATAACAAACTCTAACAAACGACGAAAGAAATAGTATTCAACGATGAACAAATGTTCCAGGTCCAGATATCCTATTGATGCATGTTCAACACTCATCAGAAGCCAACAAATCCTCCTTAATCCTCCTTCATCACCACCCTTGGACGCCAATTTATATATATATCAACCATGTGACCGATGAAAAGACAAGAATTGAGGATGATTAGAAAAGCTTGAGTGAATTTAATGATATCGTCTTGACCGAAGCCCGTTGCCAAGGAAAAAGTGATCAATGTGATGAATGTTGCGACTGTTATTGGAAGTGCATATAGGGGATGGCATCGAGTTTCCCCAAGAAGTTCGCTTACACAAATTATGCACAGACAAAGCATTGCCACCGACAGTATACAGTATACTTCGAAATCATCTAGGCCATCGATGAATGAATATAAAGGCGCTGGCATGTAGTCGCAATATGCCCTCCAAGAGTATGCATTTACGGCTTGCTGAGTAGCCTGAGAACTGACCACGCAGAATGCACTCGTGAAAAGCCATCCAGCTGCGAGATAACGGCATGTAGTTCCAATCGAGCGGAATCGGTCGTTGCTAGCTGTAGCACCTTGCGTACTTGAGTTGTGCTCCATCTTGGGCGTTCAGACCTGTCTTTCTCACGCCAACCGATGTCTTGATAGCGCAACAAGCGTTGTTCTGTGAGCAAGCTGAGCTTTGGGTAACGCGAATTTGTTCAGAAGAGCTGTCGACTTCTCTTAGAAATATGCAAGGGAGCATCAATCTTATATGAGAGTTCAGTCCTGGGTGGTTGCATAGAAGCTAGAGACGTGTGTGTAAAATCGTTACGCGAACAAAGGGGTGGTTCATGGGGACCTTGAAGGCTTTTGTGTGACCGGTGACGAGTCCTGGAGATTTCGCCACAAAGAAATGCTGCATGTGACTTACAAAGGCGTGTTGATTCGTTCAGCCTGTACAACCCAGGTATGTCTCAGAGTCTGAGCATAGACCTGGAGGCCTCATGTTCCTGATGTTCAGGCCAGGAGATTTTGCCGCTAAGGAAATGCTGCAACTTTGCAACAAGGAAACTCAGCCGCAGAAATACCCCATGTGACATTCAAGAAAGTAGTCTGTGCAATCAGAGTCGAAAGGTTACACCCTGTACAACCTAAGTTTTGAACAAAGACTTTGTTCACAAACGCCAAGCCCTGGAGATTTTGAAGTCTTGTTCACAAACGCTAAGCCCCGGCGATTTTACAATAAAGAAATGCCGCAATTCTGTCACGAACGAGTTCAACTCTTGGAAAAAAGCTGCAGGCAACACCCAAAAGCCTGTTGACTCGACAGATCTCTGTGTAACCTCCCATCTCTTTGTTCAAAAACGCTCAAAGTGCCCATTCCAGTACTCCCCATCTTTCCCTCTCACACTTTCGTGATTGATCGTCTTCCAGCACTAAGAAATTCGTGTATTGCATTCGTTTCGCAGCCATATCTTCGTCTGAAAGAACATACTTCAACAGGACTCACTGCTCCAAGAAGACTAACGGCACTTCCCTTTGATATAACTTTGTTGCGCTATCATGTGGAAGTGGCTTTTTCCGGCGCATTGGCTTATTGCCCTCCTGATCTTGTTATCAGAGGTGTTACAAGAGTCTACCTGGGGCCTAACTGTGACGAACGGGTACAGTTCATTCGTCTGAGCCTGTAATATGTACACGATATGCTGACTGTTCTTTGTTTCAAGTTATGATAGTCGTTTGGACCCTCACCGGAGCTGGTCTACTCTGCGGCCCGTGCAAACGTCTTCGGAGGTGAGTAGCCCCTTTCCACTGCAAATGATTCTATTCTGCAAAGTCGTTATAGGCTTGACTAACTCTTGTTCTAAAACGCTGCAGAGAGGGTTTCCGATTAATTACTTGCGGTGCCTTAATATTGGCCCTCGTATCTATAATGAAAATACTATCACTGGGGAACCCTCCAGTCTTGGCATTTCCAGTAGCCGTCTCTACCGTACTATATGTATGGTACCTTATAGAAATGAGACCAGGTCCCGATATACATGGACCTATCCTACCAATATAGGTACAGAACGCAACAAGACTACCTGCACTTTAGTACATACCTAGGTACTACTAAAGTACCCCCTACTACCAAGTACTTTACTTGTACCACCATGAGATACCTAGGCTACTAGGTATTTATATTCGAGTATAGATGAACAGACAGAGGGAGGGAAAGATAATAATTTTGCGCTTGATAATGGTTTACATGGGTTTGTTGGTTCCAAGGATACAGGCACTAGCTAATGATGGGATAATCTGACTCCATGTACATGTATCCTATCTACCTAGGTATTAAGACTCTGAAATAACTTGCAAAAGCCCCAATATGAAATAGAAAATAAAACTTGTCGTTATGGATTCAAGAGCACTTCCCTTCTTCTAACCAAGCACGTTCATAGCCCTGTCATTGGTGTTTTGATTGTCAAATTCTTCGTCTCGAAATGAGCAAATGTCGTGCCGAGCCTGAGTTCCACTAGCATCTGTGAAAGACCTTGCTAAGAACATGAACTGAGCTGCAATCTGCACCATCCTTGCCATATCTTGGTGCTCCTAGTGAGTTAGTTAATGATCACAAGCACTAACCAATGACGAAAGCAATGGTATATGAACGATGAGCAAAAGACATACCTATCAATGCATTTTCGGTGCTTGTGGAAAAGTTAAGAAAGGCCACTTGGATGTTAAGTATTGTGTGCATTTGTCAATAACGAAACAGATTGAAGCGCAAACAAGGGCGACCAAATGAAAACTCCCAAGGAGCTTTCCGAGGTCCCCTTGAATGAGATTCGCCAAGAGGGGAACAATGCTGAGTGTTATCAATCCGACTGGAAGTACATATTGGTCCGCCTATCGAGGTTGTCTAAAAAGTTCAACTATTGCTTTCTAGTATATTATGTCGAATACGCACGCGAACATCAACCATAGCTCATACTCAGTGAAGCCGCCCATAAATCCATGTGAATGCTTTTCGGCTTGCTCAGTGGGCACAGAATTGGCTAGAAAAGTGGCCACGTGGAACATAATTGCGCCTCCGCAGGCACACATGAGATTTCTACCCGGAGATGTGGTTGAGTCAAGTTGGTTGTTGCTGGTCGTAGCGCCTTGGGTACCTGGTTCATGCTCCATGCTGGGCACTCAACGTTCCAAGGCTGATCAACCGTCTCTCTTAGGTTGTTTGATGTTAGAGAGTTTTTTTCAGCCCAAAGGTTGCTAGACTTGTGCTCCTTATGAGTATGTCTTAATAGCACAACAGGCGTCGTGTCGTGGACATCTCTGGGTAATGCGAGTTTGTGAAGAAAGCCGTCTAGGTCTTTCAAGAAAGAAACAAGGGAAAAAGTGTACTTTATATATAGGAATTCAAGAGAGGGTAATGTCCAGGCAGAAGACAAAGAACACATATACCATGGGGGGTCCGTGAACAAAGGGATGGCCTATGAGAACCTTGAGGTCTTGTGTCATCGATGCCAAGCCCAGGAGGCTTTTGTAACAAAGAACATGCTGCAATTTTGCACTAATAATAACGCAGTGGCAAAAGGATGTTGCAGGTGATGTTCAAAGACGTGCGACCTACATCTCAGGGGGGAGCATGAACAAAGACCCCGAAGCCTGGTGTCACTGATACGGAGACTTTACAACGAAGAAACTTGGCCAAAGCTTCAGGCAGCACTCAACGGCGTGTTGACTCGTGATTTGTCTGTGTAGCCCTCATTTATCTTTCTTGTAACATGCTCGGGGTGCCTGTTCAAATGTGCTCCCTACTCCTCCCTCTCGCACTTCCGTATGAGAGTGCTTCCCAGCATTGCTACTGTCAAGTTTATTCCGATGACAACGCTAATTTACGTCAAGAATAAAGAATACACCATGTATTATACGATCAATTTGACCCGAAAAGCTTGCCCGGATCTCACATCTTCTTAAACTTGTTGACAAGTTCGTTTATTTCGTTCGGTAAGCAGCCCCCGTCTCTCTCTAAAAGAACAGACATCAACGAGACTTGCTTCTTTCATAAGCTTACTCTTCAACTGGTCCCAAATGCTGCAGTCAGCCTCTACAAATACTCGTTTCCCGATTTTGGAATACTAAGCTTCGCCATATTCGATGTGGAATCGACCTGTTACTAAAGTCCAAGGTAGGTAGTCTGGAGATCTGGAGGTAGTAGTAATCTGAAGCTGCCTTAAAGTCGGATACTAAGGCCTTGGGTATGTTAATGCATCCCATCTGTACATGAACCCATCCTGCCAATGTACAGATGGGATGTATTAACATACCCAGGGCCCTAGTATCCAACCTCAGGGCGGCTGAACAAACACCCCTTTATTATAACTATATTACGGCTTCTCGCAAGTGGGTGCACAGTCACAGTTTAGTGTTTTTGTATCGAGCACAAGGTCAGATAGTTACCTAGTGATGTTTAATTCATTTATATACATGAGCATGCATTATCCTCATCCTAAATCCACCAAGCCTGCCCGCCCCCTTATCCAACATATGCAAAGTGTAACAAAGGAAATGCCGGGAGAAAAAAAAAACCAATAATACTCCGTTTGAGAGACCTGTAAGAAATAACGCCAATTGCCCCTCTCCCCAATGTTTTTCCCCTTCCATGATCCGAATAATGTATCCGAGTGCGCATGTGTATGCGAGCAAAAAAGTATGATAAATAGAGCAGCAGCAGATTGCTTTCCCAGAGGCGTCCGACCCCGCAAGGCAAGCATGTAGTAATAGGTAGATGGCGATCTGAGATGCATGGTATTAGGCAAAAAAGACCGATATGAGAGATGACGGCTGACGAAAAGAAGAATATGTCAACACGAATAAAGGGTGCTGTGGGAGTAAAAGATGGGGTATCATTGATGTATAAGGCCGCTTCTCAGCATCGGCCTGGCTCTCGAAGGGGGGAGGTGTAAAAGGTGTCCATTCGACGGCCCCTTCAATGCCTACTGCTGCGCAACATCTTCCTCATTATCGTCGTCGTCAATCTCATCGTCCTCGTTCTCGGTCGATCCATCTGATTCGAGCTCGTATCCGGGGGCTCTCTGCACAAGACCTTGATAGTAGGCCACCAGGATTTCCGGGTTCGGCACGATTCTCCAGTCGACTCTGTAAAGAAACTCGAGCTCGAGGAGCCTCAGCTCAGCCACACGCACTCCGCCGACCCGTGCGTAGGTTGTATTGTTCCAAAAAGAGTCGGACAGGCCCTTGGCGGCAACCGTGGCGGCGGTAATGAGGAATCGGTGGACGGTGAGGGTGTTTATGGTGAATTCTTGGTATAGGGCGCAGAGCCGGTCAATATAATAGACCATTGCCAGGAGGAGGGGTGGTGTGAGGGTGGCATGTCGAGCAAGGCGATGGAGATAGTCTCTGACCGAGATGCCAGGGGGGGTTCTGCAGGTGAATGCCGAGTTAGAGACGCACGGACGAACAAGAAACCCCCTTACAGAGTGAGGCATGCAAGCTTACCTGGAGTGAAACCGCGTCAGACCACCGCTTGATATGCGAATGGCGTCATTGGTGGCAATCAACTCTCCCAGCATGTGTGCGATCAGCTCGACCAGGTGCTCCACGGGACAGAATTCATATTTCTGGGGCAAGATAATGGAAGGTGGTTCTTCGGGCCTGGCTCGTTTCGATGTCTGGGGAGAAGCAGTCGGCTGAGGAGCGGCGGAGCTCGAAGCCTCTGCCGGAGGCGTCGAAGAGGCTTCCGGCGTGACTGAAGCAGTGGCGAGTCGACGCTTGTTCGGTGACAGGGCATTGTAGAGCTGAGCCTGGGCGGGCGAAGGCCTGGTGACATGCGAATCGTCGTTGATGCCCATGTTGGTCGTCGTCGTCACAATCATCTTGGTCGTCGTCGTCGTAGGCAGCGCTGAGGGAGACGGGGACGAGGACGATGAGGCTCGAGAGGGAGATCGAAGATCGCTGTTGGAAGCATCGGTATGGCGAGAGTGGCCAGGAGACAGGGCCGACGACGAGGCCGAGACTGAAACTGCCACCGACTGCGACGAGAGGCGACGGCGCAGATACGCCGGCTTGGGGCTTATAGCTGGCACTTGGGAGGGATGAGACGAGCCGGAATCTTGCGAGGATCTCGAGGCATTTCGGAAGCTGGAGGGAGAGGCGCTGGAGGGGGAGAGAATGGGGGATGTCTTCAACATGGTCTCCTTCGGCGCATCATCGGAGCGCAAGCTTTGGGGTTTCCTTGCTTGGTCCGGTAAGGTATTGTTGTCTTTGCCGTCGTCTGATATTTTTGCCTTTTGCGAGTGAGGTGGAGGAGGCGAGACCGGCCCAGGCCAATTGCTGAGGTTTGCGAGAGGCGACGAACAGGACAGCACAGGACAGCACAGGACAAGAAGAAAAAAAAGACGCCGGCCGGTTATCAAATGTCCATCCGCCGTCCCCCAAGTCGGAAACAGCCGGCGGTAGGCGCTACCTACTGGCGATGCAGTGAGACAGTATCTCGAAAAACGTGGAACAAGCAGATCTTGTCCTCGCTTTGGAGCGAACCCGAAATGCTCACCGAGGACCGAGCAAACCACGTTATTCAGAGCCACAAGGTCTAAAATGGTCAAGCCAGACCAAGACCAAGGATTCAAATCGGCGGGACGGGACGCGAGGAGACGGAGAGGGGCTAGCGGCGTTTATGGAGGCAGCGGCTGCGTCGAGGTATCGGTACCTAGGCTGGTGAGATGGGATGAATGCAGTGCCGTCGGTCAGGCAATCCGTCTGCTGCAGGCCGAGTGGCTGATGTATGTTGTTGCTGCTTTCTTTTCTTCCTTTCGCAGTCGCCTCGAATGCGAATGAGGCTGGCTTGACCTCCCGGGGAATTCTGCTCGTGAGGGAGAAGAGAAAATGTCGGCCAAGTGGTCAACAGCCGTTGAGAAATCAATGCTATAAGTGGTACCTGGCTGCGAGGTATTGTCTCTTCAACGGCGCCGTGTTGGGGTCGGTACTTGTACAGCAGATTCAGCAGCAGTGAGACGGATCCCCATCATCAGGAACCTGCACTCTCCGCAGCGCTTTGGTGGGACTCCTTGTACCTGACAATCGCAGCAGTGGTTGGTCAAAGTCCAGGTACAAGCGCCACTCTTCCGTGGCTGGCTTACAGAGACATGGCAGGTAAGTGGCTCATCCGTCAGTCAGTGTTTGAGTTGGGAACGAGGAGAAGACGAGGCACCGCGAGAGAAAAAAACGTTGCCAATCATGTCCCTCTTTTTTTTCTTGCTATCTACAAGTCCCAAAACTAAACAAGTAAGCCAAGATGAATCATGCAATAGCACGAAGGTATTGACCTAATCGGTCATATCGGCGCAACTGAGCCATTGCCAGTAGCATCTGGCGTTTTCTGGGGGGGCCAAGACCCTCACAGGTACAAGTACCTCCGGCTCCAAGTGGGGCGGGGCGCGAGGGAAAAAAAACCAGAGGACACTCAGTTGCTTTCCGGAAATGGCGTTTTCTCATTCTCGCCTCGTGCTGCTGTTCTGATAGTGATTGACATGGATGGAAAGCCCTGAAATCAGTGAGAGAGGCCACACCGTTTGGTGTAAGTAAACCCGCTGCAGTTACAAACCAGATGTCTGTATGAAGCACACAAAGTATTGCTATAGATGTGCAAAAAGAAAGCCTCTCTCTGACCGTCTCTTTGACTCGACTCTTGCCCCGTCCCGCTTGGACAAAGTCCACTTGGTCGGAAGGCACTCCGTTTCATCACAAGTGGACTTGGACCCCATCACGATGGCTGCTTGCACATAAAGCTCCGTTACGGAGTAGTACATCTGATCACAATACCCCAGACTGAACCCCAGACCGCGCCGGCAAAGCAAACATTTGATGAAACGGACACCGAGTTGATGAGTTGTCGTATGCCATGCCATGCCTGATGCAGGCGTGGTTCAATGAGCAGCCGTTGTTGCGAGCTCGTGGCGAGACGAAGCCCGGTGATTCGCTAGCCGCCTTGGCCCGCGACCAAGACTGCATTTCAGACATGTCTAACATCAGCCGGAGTTTTCATTTCTGATTTGTGGTAGCACGTACTACAGTACTAGCAGGGGGGAAAAGCTCCTTTGCCCTATTGCTAGACTACAGACTGTTGTGGCTAGTGGTGTGCTGGATACGGCGTTGGAAGCAGTCCTTGGGATGGGGGACAATGCCACGATCGTGAGGTATGGGGTACAAGAGGCATGGTTGAGATGGTCTCTTTTTAGAAGCAGCAACGCCACTTTGCCGCTGTTTTGCAGAATCCTGCGGCGCCACTACGGAGATTGAAGTTGTTTTTCAACCCCCAAACCGCTAACGATGAGGGTTGGCGTCAAAAGGCGAAAAGCGGGAATATCTCGCACACAAAAATCTGCGTCTGGGTGAGCACGAAATGCGTCAAAGAGGACAAATCTCGGACCGTGATGCCGGCCATCGGAGCGGATGATCCGGGGTGTCTTGCCCAATCAGGCTCAGGCCAGCCAGTGATGTTCCGTCTAGGCTCAGAGGAGGCTGACGGGCCGCACAGAGAGGCTACCTGCGAGGCTGGAGGTGGTGGTTGATTGTTAACAGAGTTGGGTGGTTGGCTAGACGAGAGATGCTCTGTGGTGGCTTCTATCTCTCATTCACATACAAGAGCTCTCGACAATGAAGCATTTGAAATGAGTCTTGGTAAACCACAGAGGTACTTGAGCAAATGCTTGTACCACTACTAACCTGGAACTAAGGTATTGGGTCATTGCCATGTCACTTACGACCGAAATGACGTAAGGCGTTCCTTGCTGCAGCGTACCTTGTTTACGGGTGAATACATACAGACCACGGTATAAGGCGGCTTGACACCTTGACACCCGAGTCAGTAACCGCGAGCGTTTGACAATGTCGGAAAACGCTCCGAAGGTGATCAATCCACAGCGGGCTGGTACATGGACGGCAAATTCTGCTGTGCCAAAGGAAATGCCCCATCAGACCAAATCTTTCTAGAATTTTTCTCTCGCCTTTGCACGCTTCGCCCTTCGCTTTCTTCATATCCACTCATTGGTCACGATCGGTACCGTTCTCGTCTTTTGTGGAGACATTCAAGACACAGATTTTTACCAGGTGGGGTTGCTTTGTTATATAAGAGGAAATCTGGTGTTGGTCACGAGTGGTCAGCAAGAGTCCAAAGCCAGCAAAATCAAAACGTGCTGTCTTGTTCCAACCATTATCCATTGAGACTCCTTTGGAAATGTGCTCTCCTTCATCTTTGTGAGGATTGGGGATTCTTTATCCATAAAATTGAATGAGAGTAGCCATTAACTGTTTTCCGTAATTATATTGGTCTAGAATCTGCTACTATAGCTATATATCTCCAGTACACTATTACCTGTATACTTTTAGGGCCTATGTATTACTATAACTGTACCCGTCTAGTATTCAGTATTATATGCGACACGGCATGCTTAATAGCAAAATTGTGGTGCTGAATAAGCATCCAAAAAAAAACTGCCGTGGCTTGTGATACTGACTGCAGTAGGGAGTACAAGGCATCAGTACGGAGTACGCAGTACATGGAACCCAAAATGCCCGATAAGATAACGGCGTGCACGTGCCACGGCGTCGGACTTGCTTTGGCGTGACATCTCGTCAGACTGCAAGACACCAAAGAGGCCTGTCCATGTTTTACTTTGGCTTATTCCGTGAATTGATATCGCAAGCTTGTTTACGCATCTGTGCTTCTATTGCTATCTCCATCCTCTCCTTCTGCTCCTCAGGCTCTCCAATTCCTCCAACCGGCGCACCCTTGCTACACCTTTGCTTGATCCCGGTTTCGCTCCAGCTGTTCCTCCGCCTCACGAGGCTGCTCAGCTCCGTCAGCACTTGTCGGAGCTTCTCCGAATCCCTCCCCATACAATCGATTGCCTCGTCGTTGCTCTCCGTCGTGACTCTTGATGCGGTGCTCTGAACGTATAAATTAGCAGGCAATCTTGGCTCGATCCCACTAATCGACAGGGCAAGATCCCGGCACGCTTCCCTCGGCTTTCTCCGCTATATCCCACCAACACCAAGTACCGCTTGCGTATCCGGCACTTCCATCTCCATGGCGCGCCCCCAAACCTCCCCGATCTTGACTCAGCTGCGCAACGCCAAAACGTGCCCCGAGCAGTCGGCAGCGCTACGGGCTCTCAAAAACGAGATTGTTGGGCACCACCAGAAGAAGGAGACATGGGTCAGCCAGGGCGTGCTGGAGCCCGTCGTCAGGACGCTGACGTCGGCTCGATCTACCACCAAGGCGAATGCCACGACCAAGGATGCTAGGCCACAGTCAATGGGACAACGGCACCTGTCAGACGAAGACAGCGTCAGGCTACAAGCGTTGCAGATCATCACAAGCTTCGCCAAGGGTATGCATTCAAAGCTCTGCTAAACTCTTGTGGTCGTTTCATTCGCCGTTTCCTGCGCTTCAAGGAGTGATGCTGACTTATGGTACTATCATGGCAGGTGGCCCTCCTTTCTTACCGTCCGTCGACGCCTCCCGAGCTCTCCCGGCGATCCTCGCATGCACATCTCCCAACGCCAACGCGCCGCAAATCGTCGTTGCCGCTCTCAAGGCCATCACTGGCATTGCGAATGCGGCCGCCCTGGCATCTCCGTCATCACCGCTCGATATCCTAGCTCTTGCTGACACGATATTTACATCGCCGCTTCACCTCGAGTCCCTGTGTCTCATACTTGCTACGACCTCGTCGAGTCACTTGCAGCAGACCCAGGTGGAGCTTGCCGCCACCTTGATATCTCGCATTTGCCGAGATGAACGGCATCAGCAGGCTCTGCTACACTCTGGCGTGTTGGACATGCTCGCCTCACGCTTGGCCAGCTTCGCCGTGAGTCAGGGCCATGTTGTGCCGGGAGCTGAGGCGCAAGCTTATAGCGACGGCCTATATGAAGCCTTCCCCAAAGAAGCTCCGCATGGAACCCAGATTGGCCCCATTCTCGGAGCCGTGGTGGCCATTCTCGGAGACTCAAAGTACAGGGCGATTCGCCTCATCAACTCCCCCGCCATTCTCGCCGTCTTCCCCTCCATCGCATTCGAGGCCAACAGCTTGGGTGGCTCCAAGACACCGAACCAGACAGCCATGGACTATTTGCTGCCTCCTCCCTTCTCTGTTACTCGGAGTCCCCCGCACTCCCATCACCACTCTTCCGCCAACACACCAGACCACCCAGAATCACGAACTCCCAGCCAAACCCCCGGTCCCAGATTTGTCTCTCCCGCTGCCCTGGAGTCGAGCTTGGACAACTCATCCGAGGAAATTGAGAGTCCTTTTCTTCCCTGGTTGATAGTGCAGGCGAGGACTCTTGGCGGCTATGGGAGACTCATGGCAGCCACCATGGCCACTTCCCTCTTCAAGGCAGGCCTGGGGCGCAAAGGATGGAGAGAACCCAGCCTTGGCATGCTCATAGTGCCACTGCTCATTGACTTGATTGCCAAGAATGACAAGGATGATGCTGAGTCGCAGACCTCGTTTGATGAAACCCAGCATCTCATCTTGGAAAGGACACCAGCTACGTTGGCCCGCCTCATCACTGACAGCGAACAGCTCCAAAAAGCGGCTTACGACTGTGGTGCTGTCAGGACCTTGACCAAGCTTCTGAGGCGTGCCTACCGGTCTGTATCCATCCTGGAGACAGCCAAATACTGGTCTCCGCAACCGGATACCGAGATGGAGGAAGAAGGCCCTTCAACGTCACAACTGGGCCAGGCTGGTCAAGATCCCCTTCTCTCTCATCGAGTGCGGCTCAGGGAATCGACGCTGAAAGCCATCGGTGCTGTTGCTTCTGGGAAGGAAGATTATCGGAAGGCTTTGGTCGATGAGGACTTCATTCCTTATGTGATGGAGTCACTCAACGAGTATCCCAAGCGGCCCAGACAGATTAAGGATCGACTCAAGGATAAGCCCAGCGGAGAACCTGAAGCGCAACCCAGCGTCTCATCAGCGTACGGCGCCAATCCATTATCGGTCATTGTCGCGGCCTGCCACGTTATCAGGATGCTTTCGCGATCCATCAGCATACTACGCACGACGTTGGTTGATCACTCCGTTGCCATGCCTGTCTTCAAATTCCTAAAGCACTCGGATATCGATGTCCAGATTGCAGCCACAGCCGCTATTTGCAACCTGGTCTTGGAGGCCAGCCCGGTCCGCGAGGTTTGTCACACTCCAGAACAACAAGTATTGCCAAGCTAACAGCCATCAGCTCCTGGCCGAAAACGGTGTCATGAAGATACTTTGCGAGCATGCTCACTCTGAGAATCCCGCCCTGCGGCTCAACGCCCTGTGGGCTCTAAAGCACTTTGTAATTGCCGTCAGCCCTGATCTGAAGCGGTCTTGCTTGGAACAGCTTGAGCCTGAGTGGTTAGTGCAACTCATTTACGACGACGGCCAAGATGCCGCGCCGTATAACACACAGCCCACCCAGCCACCGGGTGACGATGTTGATGAGGACATGGATTCGACACCGTCTGATGAACAGGTGCGGTGGACGTTTGCAGCCAACGGCAACATGCAGAAGCTCGACGCTTCAAGATCGACCAAGCTGCGTCAGGCTGAAGACAAGCTCGCCGGCATACGTGAATCTGAGCTCAATTCGTCCAGGAGATCCCGGAGCGACGAAGTGGCTATTCAAGAGCAAGGCCTAGAGCTCATCAGAAACCTGGTTGGGCTCGGAGTAGGCGCCTCTGCGGAGTCACCTTATGACACCACCGAGATGATTGACTACCTATTTAGCACTATTGGACAAGACCGTCTCTTTGATATCCTCTCTTCAAAGCTACGAGCCAAAGTGCTCCATCCCTTCTCTCGACGAACTGCAACGCCAGGGCAGGAGACTAGGCTCATTCATCCTCACGCCAAAATCATCATCCCCGTCATTTATATCCTAGTTCACATAGCTGCTAGTACAAATCAACATCGGCAGCTAGTCGTTAGGCAAACAGACTTGCTCAAGCTTCTGTGTCAGCAAATCAGCAACAGAGACAAGGAAGTTCGCGTTGCTGTCTGCCACCTCATCATCAACCTCACAGGTCACGACGAGGAGGGCGAGGGGGGCGACGCCTGGTCTATGAGGGCAGCGGAGCTCAAGAAGCTAGGGTTCTACAACAGGATGGAGTTTCTGAAGCACAACGATAGGGACCTTGACGTGCGGGAACGTGCCAGAACTGCGGTCTATCAGCTGGAGAGGGCGATCGCTTACTAGGCGAATCGATTTTCCGACCACATCTCCATTTCTAGCGGTTCAATCGAGGTCGCGAATAAGGATCAAGACGATGATGTAAGCGCCATTGAGGTCGATATTGGAGACGATGCAAGCGTAGTCGAGTTTCAAATTCCAGATAATGCAAACATTGGGGTTGAGCACCAAGGCGATGATGGACAAGGGAGGCGTCTGAATGGACGAGAGAGACGTTTGAATGGACAAGAGAGGCGTCTGAATGGACGAGAGAGACGTTTGAATGGACAAGAGAGGCGTCTGAATGGAGGACAGGAAGACGATGTTGCAGCACGAGGTGAATTTAGCACCGCTCCCTCTGCCAATGGTCGAGCAGGACCATTTCTCGTAATCCTTCGTTTGCCACCCCGCGCTTGATGTTCATGGTCTCCTTACGATTCAATGGATGGGGACGGCATGAAAGGGGATGGTTTCCTTTCTTTTTTCTTTCCCCTGAAAACCAAAAAAAAAGGAAAGCGGAGCAAAGGACATAAAGAAACCGGGATCTGGTGGGCAAGGCGGGAGTAGACATGTCATGGGGCGGTCATTATTGTACAGACTCGAGAGACAAAAAAAAGTTGGTTACAACAGTATGCTTTTCTTTCATTTGCGTTATTGGGGGGGGGGGGGGTTCTTCTCAAGGGTTGCGTGTTTACCGTCGACTCTTTGTTTTTCTTCACATGAACGGGAGGAGCTGGTGGTTACTATTATTACATACCTTGGTTCACAGCGCGAATTTGAATGGTGTTGATTTCATGATGCCTCTTGGGGGATCTTTGTGTGTGAAACTTGAGTATTGGAGCTGGAAAGCTTTGTATCTATTACTACAAGCATGTACTTGAGTAATGAAGAGTACTCAGTTCTTGAATGTATCTACTACTATATCCATGTTCATCTAGTAGTAGCCAGCATTCTTTGCGATACGAGATGCTGATTAGTATAATTGGGGTGCTGAGTAGGCGTTTCCTTGAAATAAACTGAGCCAGCATTCATCTCAACATCAAGCTCGTCTCGTGCAATTCGTTATTTGTCAAAAAGATACCCTGCACCCTGTAATCTCAAATCCTCTCACCACTCACCACTCACCCCCCCCCCTTCCTCCCCAACCATCCTCCAATGCAACCATCCATACAAACATACAAAGAGTATTCGTATCTGCACAAAGTTTTCTTCAAAAAAAAAAAGACAATCAACAAACACCCCTCCCGTTGGGTGCCCTACCTTGGTAGTGCCCTGTTGGTTCGAAAGTCTGTCATCTGCACGTCCCGTCACCAACGCCTTATTTCCTCCAGGCAACGACATTTGAAAGCGAAAAAAAAAGGAAAAACATACGGAGTACTGTAATTTCAATATTAATCATGAAAAAAAAAATCCTTGATCCTGGTGCCGCTTGTCTTGGACGGTGGCTGTCGTTCCGGATGCAGGGAGGAGAGACGCGGGTTTCGCATTGAATCTTGGAGATGAAGTACGGAGTATACTCCGTCCTCTGTGCCGTTTTATCGAGGACTTGGTCTATTGTGATGTGGAAACATGGAGAGTTTTCCCATGTACATCAATGTGACGTGGCGATGGAGAAATGACCATCATCACCAATGTGGAAAAAATGATTCAAACTACTCGACCATGATATCATCCGCAATCTCGTCACAAAGACGAGCCCGTAATTCTTGTTTTTCCCCCTCACACCATCTGGAGTCGTATCGTATCGTATCCTACCATCACTTTTACGGGAAGAGACAAGGTCTCACAACGACAGGCTCTCTCATCTAAACAAAGTGGTCCTCCAAAACAGCCTTCACGCCCGTCCACTTTCACAGGCAAGGCAGACAAACACCGTTGCACATGTTGGCCCATCCTCCCTCCATCAGGAGAACCTCGGCACACCCTGCCAGACGATGTAAAATCCAACAGTCATCCGTATCTGATAGCCCCAGCTCCAGCATACCTCCGACGACCATCGATCCAACACCAATCTCACGATAAGAAGCGCAGCGCCATGCGTTGCACAGGTATGCCAGACGAGTCACCCTGCCGATCAGACCAAAAAAGAGAAAAGCCCCAGAAGCAAAATCTCCTTGCCCCGGGGCGAGACACGGTGTGCAACCAACGCCTCCCCCAAAATTAGACGAGCGAAGAGGGTTTCTCAGTCGGCAACGGCTCATGTGAGCGCTCATTCATGGGGCGAGGGGAAAAGAAAGAAGAGGCAAACATTCCACATAGCTCTTCACATGTAGGGCTGCAATAGACGCAAGTGGTCAGACACGAAGAGAGACAAAAAGAGGGGGGGGGGGGAGGCAAACGATGATCGGAGTTGTTTGTGCCCAATGCTCAGAGACAGAGAGACATGACGGCAGGGAGAATGGAGAATGGCCACTTGGCCAAGGCGGTGGGAGAGGAGAGGTTCCAGCCTGTTCTTGAGCATGAAGATGAAAGTAGACGTAAACATGGACACCCCCTCTCGATATCCGCCTTGCTTGTATTGTAGCACTCGCACAAGGCAGCAAAGCTGGGGGGCAGTCGAGATTCCGATAGATAACGGCTGCAGAATCCATACATGGCCTTGTGCTACCGGTGCTCTGCAGCAAATAGGCATGATGCCGTGCCAGCCCGGCTGTTCTTACTTTGCTACGTCGTTCTCACGAGTACGGAGTATGCCATGTCTCAGCCTAAGGTACATGTAGTTGGCTAACCCGAGGCCTGGCCCCCGAGATAGTCGTCGTAGTTCTGGCCACTCGTACTTTCAAGCATGTATAGACGAACTAGAACTGCCCGTCTGGTAGGTTTGGTTTGCAACCGTCGAGACATTTTCGACCATGTGCTCTTGAAGGTTCTCTTGGGGACAAGGACATTTCGGCTTGGCAGTGACACATTGGCGCTTTTGGTTTTTGGCTGACAAACGGCTCTCGCTCGAAGCTCCTCGTTACCAGAGCCATCGAGGGGGGACCCGAAGGAATCAAAATGAGACGAACGACACACACAAGAGCCAACAAAGGGCCTTGTCAATCCAGCCACCGCGCCGGGCCCCGAAATTGACAAGGCCACAGGGAAGGGGGGAGGGGGGGGGGCGGAAACTTGCAAAAAAACTCTCTCTCTGGACACCATTTTGTGAGACTTGCATAATAAGGTGGCGGTCCTTTGCCAGAATGTCACTGCCCGGTGCGCCGTCGAGAGTAGCGCTCTCGTTGCTGGCTCTCTTTCCCACGTGGATGGACACAACTGTTCTGTTGCTGGGCCAAGGGCGGCTAGAAGAAGCGCTTCGTTTGAACTCTCCCGGCGTCTCCTTTAGAGTTGAGTGGCTCGATTGCGCAAAGGGACTTGTGAAAACGGGGCACCCCGAGCTGAAGGGTTAGAGTTGCGGCTAAGTTTTTTTGCCTTGGGTGATGGATCTGCACTTCACCACGTCTAGTGGGAGGAGAACAAGCGCCTTGTCCGCATTCAAACATTTCGTCACCCACAAGCATGGAAGATTGCCCGCTTTGCACTTTTTTTTTTTTTTGACAGAAAATGCCCATCGAGACCATCTGCGGGTCATGAAGCTGCATTGGGACCAAGTGCGGAGCGCAGGCTTTGTGTTTGGCAAGGCTGTGGACGATATACTTGGCGCTCCAGGAAGAGCACTCGTATACAGGAGCAGATGCAACGAGATGCAACAAACCTGGCGCCCCTTAAGAGGCCCGTTCATCACATTACATGGACTACAAGCACGACTACCTACATGTACCTGCTATGCTGCTGCACCCGGTGACACCGCTAGCGCTGATCGCGTGAATATGTACATGGACATGGCTCGTACAGTGTTTGGGGACCATCAAGAGCCAGGCGTATGTACGAGTAACTGATGGCTTGTTTCCAACGACCAAGACAACGACCAAAAGAAGGAAGCTTTGGGCACCCGGTGCATCATTGGCCAGGGCGCAGAGGAGCGGCAAAGCATCGTGCCACTCGGTCGATGCCCATCTACTGTACTGTACTGTACTGTACTGTACCGTACGGAGTCGTCGCAGCACTGACGAAATCTGGCAACAAACAAGGCCCAGGGCTACGCGAAACGTGCTGTTGGTTTGTTCGCGTACCGGCGGGCTGGTCACCGGATCGCCTGCCTTTCCCACCAGCCGAGTGGCGAGCGGATGCACGAGTCGTCTGGCGGGCTGTTGGGAGCCGCTGGAATGCTCAGCTGAGAGAAGTAGAGAGAGAGAGAGCAAGAGAGAGAGTATGGATCCGTACCGTGGCCTTGGTATCGACACCGAAACCTTGCCCGCGGGTTGGGAACTACGAACAGGCCAATCGGCGGTGGCCAGGGCGGCCGCAGCTTACTCAGACGCTCCGATCCGTTCGAACCTGTTGTGCGGAATACCTAGATTGATGCGGTCGGTCCAGTCTGCATGTGGTTTCTATTACTCCGTAGGCCTTTGGGGTCTGAAATGGCAATCAATACGTTTGTCGGGACGGGCGTGTCCTGTAGGTAGGCAGGCTGGTGAATACGAAGCAGCATTGCTGGCCGCCAACAGGAACAGCACAGCACAGCACAGCACAGTAATACTCCGTCGACGGGCCCCAAGGTCGGTGATAACGTGCGGCCAATACAAAAGCAGGCACCATCAAGATTCCCTTTGGCGCTGCTTGCAGGAGTCCGTCGTCTCCAACGAAACAGAGCCGCCTGCACTGGCAATCTCGGGCCAGCACAGACAGGCTGGACAGGCCGATGCGCGAACCGCACGGCTGTTGTTCCGGGCCAACAGCTTAACTGACACACACCCAAGGACATGCAACCGACAGAGATGCACTCGTAGCGCAGCGACTCGAAACGCCCAAGAGGTCGAGCCGCAGTCCAGCAGGCAAGGGGATGAGTGAGGTGACTCTGGCAAGGGGGGGGGGTTCGCGGGCCACGGCCTGGTGCAGCCGGGCGATGCTGATAGGCTCGAGGGGCTGCAT
>MDJU01000290.1:0-38852 GCA_001721665.1 Trichoderma pleuroti
ATGGCCTGTATCAAACAGCCTGCCTTCTGTCAAAAGGTTGGTCAAGGGACTGGTATTTATAGTGTAGCTTCATAAGACTCAATGAAATAAACCAGGCTTTGGGTAGCCCATTGTGGTATGACTTTTTTCTCTAAGAACATAGAGCAAGCCAACCGAGAAGAAAAGACAAAAAGAAACCAATATCCAACATGTCGATAGTCGGCGAGGCCCTCACACCCGAGCCTTAACGGCGGTTATCTCAGAGCGGGCGAAGTCAAGACACGAACTGATCAACTGGTGCAGATCATCCAACAACTTGATTGGTATCCTCCGATGAACCCAAAACAAAATGTCCCAAGAAGGATATCGAGACACGAACTCCCCTCACGCATGACGTTGGATTCAAGTCAACGTGTGGACTCCAAAATTGGTGTCAAGGGCAATAAAGAAGACGCATCAAGCAACTATGCTACCCAGGGGTCTGTTCTGGAATCTCACAGAGATACTTGAGGAAGGCTAGCCGAGAATTATGTATCATTATAGCACAAACGAGCCAAGAACTCGCTTGGAGATTGGCATGCGAGGAATAAAGTGAATAGGAATTTGAAGCGGATCCCTCTCCTCCTGCACCCAGAGAGCAACGAGCCAAAGCCAAGTAGTGGATAGAAGAAGCACAGGTGGCGACTGAGGCATCTGCGATAGAAAATGGGCGGCTATAGGACGCTACCGCAGTAGAAATACAGTATCTAGAGAATTTCCACCTTGACAGGTTCTCCCATGCACATAATTATATATATATATAAGAGTCAAGACTTTAAGGGAAATTGGTAGGAAGAGACAAATATTGAATATTAGCTGGGGAAATGTCTATACATGGATCTTGCATTGACAGTATAATGTCCAAGATTCGCATAAAGGTAAGCTATTCTATGTACGTGATCAACCGTGGACACTCGATCAATTCAAGCTGCTACTATATACACATTGTAAGCCGAGTGGTCACTCCACTAGCGTATCAATCCAAGACTGAAATTGAATCTCAACTAGCAGGAACAGCCGCAAGCAAGCTCCATAGATGGTCGTTGGTCCCGTTGTCCTGGAACTGAACAACGTTGGCGCTATTAGCTGTCGACTCGCCATCAACTCCAACTACCAGCCCGCTGTTCTTATTCTTTATCAGATAAAGCCCGTTATTGTTTGACTGTACTCGCCAAAGGTGGTCGTCCGTTCCGTTGTCTTGGAACTGCTGAAGACGCGCACTGTTGGACGTTGATTGCCCTTCGACAGCCAGAAGGAGCCCGCTGTTGAGGTTCTGGATCTTGTACCAACCGCTAGCCGCCTTGACAAACTGCCACAGATGATCCCGGGTGCCGTTGTCTTCGTATTGCTGAATGTAGGCACCGTTGGTCTTGGACGCGTTCTGGACGCCCATGAGCTTGCCGCTGTTTAGGTTCTTGATTTGGAAGACGGCTGCTGTCCACACCTCAAACTCGGAGAGACCCCAGCCCGATCCTCCGCCGGGGTTGGGAGCCACGACACGCAGTTGCGAGGTGGTGATTGTCGGGAAGGTGATCTGAGTCGGTGTGTTTGACGTCGAAGAGGCTGTGCTCCGTTGCTGGCCGGGAACTGTGATCCAGGTACTACCAGAGAGATACTGGAGATCGTAGCTCGATGGCAGCTTCACGCCGCCGCCGTCGGTGTAGAAATACAGCCGAACGTTGGAAACTGCCTGCGACCGCCGGAGGTCCACGCCGAAATAGTCCTGGGCATTGGGGCTCTGGTATGAAGTCCAGCGGCTGTTTTGGGGCACGGCATTGCGGAACACGATGCCATCGACGGCCCTCCAGACATCGTCGTACGGCGAGGTGTAGGATGCGAATGGCGTTGACCCCGATGAGAACTTCTGGGTGTTGGCGGCGATGTTGACCTGCGAGCTGATGGTCTGGACAACTGCACTGCCGACGTTGACGTTGAGCAAACCGATAGTAGAACGAGTGCCCGCGAGTGTACCGTCAACAAAAACCCTTAAGCCAGAGCCCTGGTTGTAGCGAGAACCAGATTTATCCCAGACAACTGTCACCTGATGTCCGTGGTACCCAACATTCTCCAGTGCAAAGTAGTCCCATGACGACGGCACGAGAGGATCAACCGTTAGAGTATCATTAGATTGTCCGCGTAGGCCAAGGAGTCCAGCGATGACGTTGTCGATGAAGGTGGAATGGTTGTAGTCCTCGCTATGATTATAAGAGTCGTACATCCATTGGTTTGCGTCGGGATCATGAGCTTCGGCCACATACGGAATGCCATTCTTATATTGGGTGGCAGCGTAACCGACCAGAAGGTTATAGTAATCGGTCGATGTAATATATGACTGGGCAGGATAATCATGGAGCACATTTTCCACTGCGGTGAGGACCTGCGCGGTAGCATATGGCCATGATGGACCATCCCATTGAAGGCAGTTTGAGCCTTGGTACATGTACCATTGGCTTCGTCGTTCAGTAGTGGTAGGTCCGTACGTGGCCGCAAAGCCCTGAGAGTCCTTCAGCTGGGAAAAGGCGGCTATACCAGACGTTTGTGGCATGTCGAACATCCACGGAAAGTAACCCATAACCTCACGAGTGGTGAGCAGCGCTCCCGAGGGGTTGTTGTCTCGTTGCCGGTGCATGAAGAACTGGCGCGAGCTGTCCCAGAGAGTACTCTGCATTGTCGTCTGTAAAGCGCTGGCTCGGCTTGTATACTCGGAGGCCAAGGCTGTATCTCCCTTCAAGGCGGCCAAAGACGCGATGGCACGAGCATCTCCATACTGATATCCGTTAATGGTAGGTCTATAGCCAGCACCGCCGTGATAAGGATCGCTGGTCTGATAGGATGCGGCTGTACATTCGCTGGCATCCCAGACGGGCACTTGCTAGTAAAGCCCGAGGCTCTGGTTGAAGTGGTTGTCCCAGCCCCGGTATTGTTTGACAAGATTATCCAACTGACCGATGGCGAAATCTCGATCTCCAGTTACAAGATAATGGCGCCACACGGCGGTGGCTGCCCAGAAGCTGTATTCGTGGGCCCAATCAGAGGTGTCGAGGTTGTACGTATCAGTTTGCGGCTTGGGGAACGTGCCAGGCCGGCCAACCAGTAATTGATGTTATCTTTAACATATCTTTGATCTCGAAGCCATCGTCCTTCGATGATGTGATGTCCTGCGGCGGCTACGACGCCTCCGTACGGCGCACCGTAAGTGACTGGCGTTAGAAACTCGCTGAGCATGTAGCCATACTGGGCACCGGTGTAGGTGAGGTGCTCCTTGTAAGTTTGCCAACGATAGTAGTAGACGGCTTGAATCTGTGAGTTGGGAACATCAAGGAACGGGATGTTTTGTTCGAACCAGTTGGGGTCTTCAAATCCGGAAAGCAACTGGCTATGATTCAAGAAATTGGTGGCTACGGAACGCCCTGAGAGGGCAACGGCGGCAGCACCAAGGGTGGAAACGCTAAATGTCTTCATCTTGCTGAGGCCCAGTCGGTTATTGCCTCAGTATTGAGGACTTTTATCCAGAGGTCACTATCTTGAAATGGATGATGTCTTTTAAACTGACAGTTTTGAGTATTCCAACAAGGGCATGAACTGGAGCCCATGTCTACAAGGGAATTTTCCAGAAGAGGCAATGAATGAAAGGCCATTATATAGAGAAAAAGAAAGGCGCGATCCAAAGAACGAGCTGTGTTTGGAAGCTTCAGTTAGCCTTCACGAAGCGTCCAAGTATGTCGTTATGCGTCCTTCCTAAATCTGCTAAAGAGAGTGCAGGTGCCGGCTTGAAGAATGACCCCATGTTACATCGTGAGCGACCAGGCGATGCATCCTTCGATATAGCATGACTATAATTCCGACAGCCTCTCTGTCTACTAACCCATTTTTATATGGTAGCCCTTGATCACATTGTATCCAACAAAAAGGAAACGCATAGAATGTCGAGCAAGCGTATATAATATTAGTCAGGCGTATAAGGTGGAGAGCAAGCGTGTTTTAGTTATACACAGTTCGTGAAAGTTGATCCGCTCGAGTTACCGTTAGGGTCGATCCCTTTCAGCGCCATTGGTCCATATTCACTTCCATTCATCTGGAGCACATGACGAATTGCGATTTCGAGACTCAATAGTGGACGGGCGCATAAGTTGGACCAAGCCCAAACAAGAACCTGGAACTCTTATACTCCATCTAGCGCGGAATATATAGCCTGAAAAGGGCAGCATGGTTACCTGACTCAAGAGACATCAGGCGACTTCGGCTAGTAGCAAATCTACCAAGCTCTCATCTACTATCAAGAGCGTTGGAATTGCGGATGGATGCTGTATTAGACGTAAGGGCGGGTGGCTCGTTTGGGTGGTCCCGGAGAGCGTCAGCCTTTCACTTACATGGAACTGCACATGTATGCCGCTGCCGGGTTCAACATGCTATTACCTCCACAGTCTCTAGCCTCAGCTAGGCAACCCTCAAACGAAGGTGATTGGACCGCTTCAGACGGAACTAACCTAGTGACTCTAACGGCAGTTGTGTGATCAATATTTGTCTCTTCTCAAGGGCATTACATGCGAACGAGAACTCCTAAAAGGTGTTGAAGATGGAATGAATGGCCTTGTTTCATACCACCTGACCTTGACAGCTGCCAAACTAAATACTCACTTTTACGCAGATGAACACGGCTCATGCCTGTCAACGAAGAAGTAATGGATATGTATATCAGGCGATGAGGGGAATGTGTCCATGAGAGGATCACCGTAGCATGCTATTACGTCCTCCTACTAGGCACAGGGAAAGCAACACATTGCGCTGTGACGTTACAACAGACTGAGGCTTTTATTCGACCATGGTTCCTAGTGAAGTTGATTCCATTCTCCCCGCATCGGCGACAATCTGGAATACCGGCATCATCGGTCGTATCGCCCCGGCAATTGGAGGAGCTGGATTCGGCCCGCGCCTATCCACTCATCACCGTGCAGTAGTACTCACCCGTTGACGGAATTTGGAGGTAGTTTCGTTTCCTTTTAATTACTGCGAATATTTGGCTGGACTTTCGGTCCGGTCGCCACCATATTGGTAGGATTTACTGTTTGGCAGATAACTACAGAAGTTAGCATAGGCTCCAATATATACAAACTGAAGACTCTTGTCCAATAAATGTTGAGTCTAGTTACCTACCTAAACAGGCCTCCCGGCTGCTTAGTCTAACATAGCTTCAATCAGGCATTCTCACGTTCTCTGTAGTATCCAAATAAGCCTTCCAGCTCCAGCAACCCAGTCACAGATGATTGGTCTGACAATCTAACAATACAGCTTCGATCATGTTTCATCAACCAAATTAAGAGAATGTTCCCATAAACAATGTCCTTCTGTACACCCTGGAGGGATATTGTAGTAGATAGGGCATGTTGTTCACCACAAGGCTCCAACTCCATTGGTAGAACAGGCAAAGATTGAAGATATATAAACTCAAATTTCGAACTCAATCAACTACCAATTGATAATATGTCGTTATTTCAGTAATGACCATCTGCCTTTCTACAGCTTTGGTCAGCTGATCCAGGTACTGTGCTCAATTTATCTCCTTGTCCGAGCTACCAACACAACATCAGTGCTCAATGCTTCCGCTCATTTGTCAAATCGAAGCGCTAGATCTTTCATGAATCCATCGACATCATCCAGCTTCTTCACCTCTTCTGCTTTTAATCCCCACTTCACACCAGACTCTGGCAATGTCTCAGTATATGGA
Organism: Trichoderma pleuroti; assembly: GCA_001721665.1. Lineage (NCBI taxonomy): Eukaryota > Fungi > Ascomycota > Sordariomycetes > Hypocreales > Hypocreaceae > Trichoderma > Trichoderma pleuroti. The sequence continues at coordinate 5,744 of MDJU01000290.1, forward strand.
TGAGATTCCATCCACTTTGACCATTTCTGGATAACCGAAATGGCATCATCAGGCGTCGTTTCAAACCATTCGATATGCTGTATCGAACATCCGGTACAAAAGACGCTTGTTCGACAATGGTCCAGCTCGGCGTGACACAAGGCCTCAATCCGGCGGGCATTTGGGACGATTGAGCTCTCATAGAGTGACTTGGGCTCTCTGTTGCAGCTCACCTTCCACTCTTCATGCCGTGTTTTCGGACTGCGAGTAGTGTATCCGATTTTAACAAATTTCTCGTTCCCTTTCACCGTATAAAGATATATGAATCCCTTCTTTAGATCACCCAACTTCTCTTCCAAAGGAAGCATCGCATTGGTTTTGATCTCAGTGTATGAAGATTCTCGGTCTCGAGTGCTATCCCTTCCCTTGATAATCTTGAAGGGGCTCTCATCAAAAGCGTCGGGCCAGTATTGTTCTGGTGGAGGCGATGCCAAGTCAATAGGTGTCGAGTCGGCTTCGTCTTCAAGGTCATGTTTCGTGTTGTTTCTGATCATGGAGCCTTGAACTGTTTCGGTCTGTGGAGTTGTGCCAGACACGTCAGAGCCATCCAGCGTACAGCCGTCAGCCAATTGCTTGGTTTCTGCTTGGTATGTGCTGCGAATCTCCATGAGTCTTGAAGTCCATAACTCGATATGTTTAGGTGACTGATATTGGTGGCGATCACAAAGTCCATTATATGCGAGGACTTTGAGAAGACACTCAATTTTAGAATCATCAGAGCCAACCACTGACTTGATAATCTCATCAATGGTTTTGATGTAATTTTGCATCTTTTGTCCATGAAGCTTGCAATGGCAATCTTCCTGCTTCAACGTCTTCCCTATGCAATAACGGTTATTGCAATGTGCGTAATCGCGACGTAGAGCAATCGTGATTTGCTTCTCCAGAGGTATAGATGGCCTAGTATCGGGGTCTCCAATAGGGAAGACAGATGTCCATTTCTCAACACGATCCTCTATATGTCTTTCGTAGGAGTGACAATGACAGTGAACTAGCTCAGCCAACTTTCGTAGCCTGTCTTCGAGTTCGACAGATGACTGAGTCAAAGCCACCGTCGATTCTATCAAGCTATCCACCTTCGTCTTGTTCTTTTCCGGAGTATAATTTTTACAGGGCTTCCCCTGTTTGGTAGTGCATCCGCATAACCCATCCTGGAGATTGAGTCGAGACTTCAGCACAACTGGATCGATATCTTTTGTTGGCGGCTGGTCACTTTTCGTAGCCGTATCTTGTGTAGGGGAAGGGGTCCTTGGAGGAGTAAGAAGCCCAGGGGGGTTGATTGAAGTAGCGCCATCGTCAAGATTGAGCCCGCTGCCCTTCTTGTAAACGTTTGGCATATTGACATTCCACCGTAAAAGATTCTAGAGATATCAAGTAGGGCTTGTCTTTGTCTTCTACAGCATCAGAGATGTTTCATCAAACTGAGCTGGCGTTTCAAACGCGTAACCGTTGAAGGGACGTTAGCAGTACAATACCAGGCCTAAATGCCAGCAAAGGTCGATGGGAACCCTGAAAGGGCGCAAACAGCCATTTTATATGCTCATGAGAATGGGACCCCTTTGGGTCCTCGGCTTTGATCAGAGTGAGGCAATTGATACGATGCCTTACACACAATTCCTTCAGGCAGCCGCCAAGGGTAGCACAAGATTCGCCTTGGTCCTACCTGCTGCGCCACGTATCTCTATCATATTCTACTTGGCTTTGCGTTAGCTGTAAATGTTCTGATGTAAGTCCTACGTTGGGCTGAGAATGGCTATTAATGCTGACCTAGAATTGCTGCCTTGTTGTGGCTTGGACATCCGTTGGTCATATCCGATATAATACATTTCATGTACTCGTAGATGTTTACCGGCAGCTCCCCCCCCTTCCTCCCCCCTCTTTGTTATAGTCGTAGAGGTGCCTACATGTATCAAGGTATCGTTTGTGGTTTTCTGAAAGATTGGGGCAATCTTGAGGTGTAATGAAACCACTCCTCACAATACCTTGGAGGGAACACGCATGCGAAATCTCAGGTCACATCGCAAGAGTCAAATGAAGAATAAATTAGAAGCACCACTCATGACAGCTAGGGTTGTATGCCACGTAAGTTGTCATGAGCTTGTGCCCAACAAAACGCTGGAGAGTAAAAGCTGTTCGCCATCAACAAACCAGACTGGAGATGCGTACAATCTGAGCTCCAAAGCTGATGTAATTCAAGCTGCCAACTTTATAGCTCATCACGGTCCTTTTTGTTCATTATTTCCCAAGTTTTTTCACAGTATGAAGAATCAATCATGCTCCGCCTCCAGAGCGCAACACCAGCAGCAGCCGCGTATGTTAGATCCTGGGAGACTAGCAATTCCACCTTGGGGCCTGTCATAGCCCCCTTATACCTGTGAACTGGGTCGTTTTGTATACGCGTGATGGCTTGTCTGACGGCGTCCATGAACTTTGGGTTATCCGCAGCCTCGCCCGCTACCAGCATTATGCAGTCTCTGAGATAAAAATCACCGCTAGTGACGTACTCTTCAGATTGGGATACAAGGTAATCTTCAAGCTTACGCCAAAAGCTTTCCTCATCGCTTGCGTGCTCTTGCTGGTATAAGCCAAATTCAGAATTGATGGTCCCAAGTCGATTAGTCGTCGCCGAAAAAGAATAGCACATTTCTAGTTGAAAGGAGGTGTATAGAGAGTGATTTGTGAAGCTAAGCAATGTCGTTAGCAGCACATCGTTTGTCGAAGTGGAAGAAGGAAATGATACTTGCCTAACAAAATATACTACCCGGTCAAAATTTACTATTTGATTGCTCATTAAAGCATCATCCTCATCGGGCAATAAAGGCTCATCCGATATTCCAGGGCCGAAACAACGAAGATTTGAGCATATCCGGCGCCCGTTGGCAGCGAGAACAGTATTAGTCTCGCCAAGATAGACAGGATCCATGTTTTCAATCGGTATTGGCCTCAGGCCTGCGAATATGCGCGCCCTTTGCAGTAAGCCATCCAGTAATGATTCTTCCTGTTCCCAGGCACGCACATATGGCGCAGTGAAGACGACGGTGGCTGGCAGAGGCGCTCCAAGAATGGCTTCTGATGCAATTCGCAGCGACGTAAGCATCTCCGCGAGGATTGTGCCGCCATATGTTGGGCCAAGCCCGGTATATCGATTCAATAAGATCAAAATTTCTTGCCATAGTAGACTGGATATGGTACGCTCTTCAAATTGAATCAGGTAGTCCCCTTTCTCCAACTCGTCTTGCATAAAAACCCTGTATCGTAGGCTCCCCTCGATCTTGGCAAGCTTAAGAATAGTTCCATTAGGCAGATGTGCGACCGCAGTGCTAATCACGTTAGATGGAATGCCTTTTGAGCAAGAGTCAACGTACCCGTAGGACTGCCCAAGATCAAAGCCGATGGCAGGACGCGGGTCAATTCCGTTGGCCAACGTAAAAGGCAGAGTGGCCAGGAGACAAAAAACGGTAGTTAGGCGAAGGCTATTAGAGCCGGGCCGATGAGTTAGTTGAACCATGACAAAGCCTTATTGATTTGTAAAAGCAGAGATTTGACCCTGTGGCTGCGTATATGTAAGTTGCGTGGGGGAAGTGGCCACGTTGAAGTTGGGGCGTGACTCAAAGGAAACGTTTCAACAACCTAGTATAACACCTGCATTCATCATCACGTGGGTAATGAATGTGTTCTGTGTTTAAGAGAAGGTATTACATATTTGAGCAGCCCTAATAAACTCTCCAAACTCACATGGTTAAAATACTACATGAAGCGCTTATTGACTAGTATCCCTGTGCGAGTATATACATACATGTATATATTAGTAGGTAGGTAAATAGGCGCCCGTACATAAGATAACCTGCTGCTGCTGCCTGGTAATTTTTCCCGTAGCATTGACTACAAGCAGCACCAACAGCTTAGGTGTTTTTGCTTCCTTTCTTACTGCATACATTACGCATCTTATACATCCACTTCTACGTCGTTGTCTCTATAATTAGTCAAAGACATGTAGAAGACGATTAATAGGTTACTAATGAAGATCCCCGACTAACCTGATGATTGGGTCTGATGAGACCATCCCTATGCCATACGCCGCAGGCGTCTCTCTATGCCTTGAAATCACCCAAAACCACCAAGACTTACCCCTACCCCGGGTAATTGCAGCATCCATCACCAGGATACTCGATATCAACATATCTTCCGTAATGTGCGTTACCATTACCTTAGACTCAGGCCAAGACATTCACGCAGTTCTCAAACTGTACGATCGTCGGTTCGGCGTGGATCTTCGCGAATACAGAAAGGTACACTTGCCTCTTACAACTGCAAAGCAAACACTGTTTGAGTCCTTTATAAGACGAAACGCCATCGGCCCTTTTCTCGCACAGCTAGCCCAAGACCAAGAGAGGGAACTTGTACCCATCCAACCCCATCACCACCTTGACGACGACAACATTGAGGGCAGTCCAAGTATGAAGCGGCCCCCGGAAGGATTGTGATGACATGTTGAAATGTGAGATCAAGGCCTATGAGTTGCTGAAAGATCTTCAAGGCACCGCAGTACCGCATTTGCTGGCCGCCGTCCGGCTGGTAGACACAAGCTCTACCATGAGATCTCATCGACGGACCTGATGCCAAGTACTGGGGTGTTAATGGCATTCTCCTCCAGTTTATTCCTGGATTTAATCTAATCAATCTCGACAGTTCATAGATAGACGTCAAGGAATGGCCGATCTTGGTACAGCGTTCCGTGGATTTGGTTTACAAGATCAATGAATACGGTGTGGTTATGATGGACTGTTCCCCGCGCAATGTGATTATGGATCAGCAGTCTCAGCAACCTTTTGTTATCGATTTCGCGCAGTGTTGGTTCAAACATGAGATGAAAATTTGGGAGCCTAGTAACGAGCAGGAAGATGAGGAAGATGAAGAGAAGGAGAGTGAGGGAAAGGAGGAAGAAGACAGTGAGATTGATCTAGAAGCTGAGTACTAGAATCGAGTGGCGTCTACAGACAATCCCGGTGCTATCGGATGTATCATGAGCATGCGGCTACAGAGAGAAAAGGGTGTCAAAATTATGGTTCAATACCTAGATATATATGGTAAGCCGCCAGAGTAAGAGAGTCAAGAGAGTAGCTATTCAGCACCCCTGCGACTGCTTGAAGTTTGAACATCGAAACCTGATGTGAAACAAAGCCGTTTATATACTGCTACAGGCATTTACCTGCTAGTAGGTAAATACATATACCATCCATGGGAAAGAATCATACAACCATATACTCAAACGACATGAGACTGAAGATTCTCGAGTATCAGAACAGGGTTGCTTCTTTAAATCCAGTAGCTCAGAGCTTCTGCATTCAACACCACCCATTGTAAGCCATTTTCCCCATCTCACCCGCAAAACAGTATTAAGCAATACTATGGCCTCACAAACAAGAGCAATACAGACATAATTCTGCCTCGCCATCTCAAAACTCCAAAAGTACATTGACGTCTAAGCCTCAAATCGACTTTATCAAAACCCCACCTAACAGCCACGCTTATAAAGTGGATTATCCCACCACCATGTGTCAATGACAGATCGAGGCATTGTCAACAATGATTCTTCGAGTAACAGTTTCCACAAATTCATCGTCATTCTCATCTGTATCTTTTCGACAACTGTATATAACAAAGATCGTCGCCGCGTGATATGTAAATATGCGCTGGCAGACTATCCACAATAATAGCGGGCTTCAACAACCAATAATAAATGACAATCATTCCTCGCCAAGTATGTAATTAATGATATCACAAAAAACTGAACAGCATTAAGACCGCTCACGTCCTTCTGCGGTTAAAAAAAAAAGGGCATCTAAAAGAGGGACCCAGGGGTTTTAGTAAACTCCAGCCACTCAATGCAAAGACAAAGGTCCAAAATCCCACAAAACGCCAACTGACTTGTATATACTTGCTCCCCATCTCATCCTGCATTTTCTTCTCGTATAGTATCAGCTTCTTCAAACTATGCCGCATTAATTATCACTGCCGTCTAAGCAAGCTCATGCATTTCGCCGCGGTGGTTTTCGGAATTCTGCGCCGGAGCCTCGTGGATAACATTCTCCTGGGGCTGGAAAGCTCCGGGTCCAGGAGCAACGTAGCCGCCAGATGGGGCCGGGCTGGTACTTGACGAGATGGTGCTGTATTGAGGGTCGACGGGAGAGATAGTGTGGCCTTCAGGGGTAGTCTGGTAGTATCCCTGCTGGTACTGCGGGTATTGTCCCGTAGCCGCGGCGAACTTGGGATCGTATGGGCCCTGGGGTGTCTGCTGCATGCCAGGAGGAGTCTGGTAGACGGGAGGAACTTGTGGCGTTCCCTCCTGCGGGACAGCCGTATGGGTCTTCTTGCGGCGGAGGAAGAAGAACGCGGCGAGGCCAATCAAAGCAAGACCGCCAACGCCTCCAACGACACCTCCGACAATGGCACCAGTGTTGGAGCCGCCGCCGCCAGAGGGAGCAGGAGTTGTCGTTGCTGGGGCAGTCTCGGATGTGCTAGAAGGAGATGACTGGGTGGGAGAAGTAAAGTCATTGGCGATGGTGCTTTGAGGAGAATCGCTCAATGTGAGAGGTGAGAACCTCCTGGAAGACTCGCCACGATATGTAGTCAGAGCAGCCTGCACCCCCGTAATCTGAGCATCGTTGCAAAAGACGTCCGTGATGTCTCCAGGGAAGGAAATTGTGTTGCAGTAGGGCAGCGCCGAGTTGGTGCTGTTGACGAGCACGTTAGCCAACACCCAAATAACTATGCAATTTACAAACAGGCAAGAACAACATACCACTTGAGAGTAAAGGTATCGACCTTGCAGCCATCGTTGCATTTGCTTTGGCTAAAGTAGCCCTCGTAGTCAATGCAAACGTTTCTGACATTGCAATCCTGCGTGTTACAGCAGGCGACATGTCCCGGGCCAAGAGCCGACGATGTGAAGAAAACACAAGTCGCCGAAACGCCACATGTATATCCCGCGCCAGCAAGGCCAGAGATGTAACCGCAAGTGGCATCAGGGGCGAGATAGACGACCGTGGGGCTGGACGTCGATTCTGAGCCAGCTCGGCGCTGAAGAGCCTGATGGAAGGGGAAATTGATAGCTTCAGTCGGCTTGGGGGAGAAGCCGTCAAAGGCATAATCGGAAGCAGCCGTTGCTCGAGGAAGCTTGTTCAAGTTGCGAGCATCGGCAGCGGCCAACAGAGCCGCGAGAGCGGCATAAACACTTGTTGCCTTGTTCATCATGGTTGGGCTTCAACGCGATGCTGCTTTTCGACAGGAGGATTGACAGTGCCGTGTCTCCAAAAGCTGGCTTCACCGAGTACTGAGGACAAGAAGGAGCAGAGGAAATGGGAGACGGCCTGGCTTGGGGGTACGCCCAAATGGTTTTATTGCACCAGTGATGGCACAAGGGGGCCAAGGCAGAGAAAGCACAAAATATGCCCGGGCTACTGAGGTAGAGTCCCCCGTCGGTTTGAGGAATTGTAGCTGCCCAGCCGCTGTGCTGGTACTTGCATTGGTACAACTGCATCCTCCGCTCCTGTCAGCCTCAAGTTAGCTCGCCTACTAGTAGTAGTCGAGAGACTGGTTGTCGTGGGACATGGGTGTTGTGTGTAAAGGTGCCATCACCGCAAGACGTCGTCTCGTCGGATTGGTGGCTTGCACGAGCTGAATGAGAGCAGCACGCTAACAGCAAATAGATCCTAGATCCATGAGACCACCCGGCCAGTGTGCGCCTGGCAAAGCGACAGGGGGGCCGGAAGGGCGTCAGCTCCGTGCAGATGCAGGATAGCACACAAAACATGACTGCCGCCCAGCCAGAATCAGAGCATCTCGTTTGCGAAGTTGATGGCAAAAACACTCGTCTACGAGCTGTGTTGGCCCCTGGGAGCCACAACTTAAAGCAGAGCTTGACATCCCGTAGCCCAAGCCACGAGATCTGAGCCATTGCTGGATAGTTTGCCACAAGCGCAGCCGCTGCCGCAGAGTGATGGGCGATGAATAATCAATATCGCCATGATGGACATGGCATCAACAGGCCCCGCTTGAACAACGCAGGACCATGACGCTGCGCATACTCGGTAGAGTCGCCTCGTCTCATCCGCGAGGCCCGGCACCGGAACCTCTCGTGAGCCGCCTGTCCATCATTGACAAATCAAGCACGGACTTTGGTGCCTAACCGCGTCTCCCACGCATCAGGGCATTCGTCTTGCATCCCCCCCTCAAGCGCGGAAAGCACCAAACCGCGGAACCAGAGCTCCAGCTCCTATCGACGCCGGGTCTAAATCGGGAACAAGCTTTTATAGTTGTCGAATAAGACGGAGGAACAATTGTGGCAATGAGAGGGGCCGGCACAACTGTTTATGGTAGCACATGCGCGATCAGCAGCACAGCCTGTCCAGCAAACAAGCTGCCCATCCACTAGCCACGGCTGGGCTAAGCTGCCCATGGCGTGGGCTCGATGCCCTGTCAGAATCTGCCGCAGCGGCATCGCACCCATCGCACCATGACATAGTGGTCGAAGCGTCTCGGATTCTGTGTCGATTTCCGGAGTTAGCACTCTGTGACATTCCCGGGAACCTTGCCGTCAATGTCAGAAATACTACAACAACCTCGGGGGAATCGACCCTTGATTTTTCCGGCTGCTCCAGTGTCTTCACCTCGATCATCAGGTTGCCCGAGCTTGCCAAGTCTCGCCGCGCCCTCATAGTCGTATGCCGCCCAACCGAGCTATCGCCAAGGGCGCAGTAGTCTTGTTTTTTTTTCTCTCTCTCTCGGCGATCTTCTTTCTTTTTTTACCGCCATCTGTAGCTCACAAATCAGTCACGAGCTAGCGATACCCTAGCTTCAACTGTTAAGCCGCCTCACTTTATAGTTGACTAGACCCTGCAGGGCTCACCGGTAGCTCCAGGATCCGAGACTTGAGCGGAATGGATGTGAGGCTGAATCGACGAATTGTTGCAAAGCGGGACCTAGACAGGGATCAGGCTTGCACTAGGCGCGAAAATAGGTTGGGGAAAATGGCAGAGTTACTCCGTTGGCCTGCAGATGCAGGACGCAAGAGAAGTTGTGCGAGACCCGAGTCAGAACTTTGCGCTTGTGCATACGGTTATGCGTGTTACTAAGCAGAATTCGCACGGAGTGTAGGGTAGGCCTGAAGAAGCATCACATCACGCTGTGGTTTGCTTCACGCAGAAAACACCACATTACCATATCAAGCACCAACACCTCAACCAGGAGCCCATTAGCATTAACAACTCACCTCGATATATACACAAGAGCCAGTAATCGACATCGATCTGTGGTTGAACAGCCTCACGCCCTTCTCGCTTGAGACACAGCGGGAACCCCCAGCCCACAGAGCTGTAGCGGCCTCGTTAATCTGTATACCCACGCACGAGGGCGGCATTAGCGCATCAAAGCAAGGCTCTGGTCAGAGACAAAAACAAAGGGAAATTGTCTCAGAACGCCACATGCAAGGCATGGCACAGAATAGCGTAGCATAGCACAAACGTCGTTGCAGTACTGGTGCCAAAATCCTCTCAGCTACGAGCCCCCGGCCCTATCATCTTACACCCTCTCTCCTCCACCCTGCATTTTGTTCGCCAAAGGGCGCGGTTCAGCTGGCCTTGAATCGTTGTGTTTTTGTGCTTAAAGTATATGCCGTGGACGCCTTTATTCAAATGACGGACCTCCTCCACATTCTTCCCTCTTTTCCCCTTTCTGCTTTTGCTGCTCTTATTCCGACTATCGAACGACACGCCCTCACGACTACCGATCTTCTCACTACACACCCGGCAGACTTGGCAAAGCGGACTCAACTACCAATCATCGACTTGAGGCGATTTCTTGCTGCTATACAAGCCTCTTTATCAGACGACCTTGCTTCCAGCAGGCCGCTTGCACCACCACCGTCTTCGTCATCGCCGTCCTCAGCCGATGAGAAGCAACCACAACCACCTACATCAACTACTTCTGATGGGTTTATCAGCACCCTCGACGATGGATTAGATGAAGCACTCGGAGGCGGCGTGCCCGTCGGCCACATCACAGAATTCACTGGCGAGAGTGGAGTGGGCAAAACGCAGTTCCTCCTCTCACTATGTCTAGCCGTACAACTCCCCGCTCCTCGTGGACTAGGCAAGCAAGCTCTCTACATCTCGACGGAATCTGGACTCGCAACTAGGCGTCTGGCCCAGATGCTCGAAGGGAATACAATCTTACAAGAAGCCAGCGAAGCAGGAACTCCAGCGTCTCTAGATGGCATCCACAGCGCCGTCACTCCTGACCTTGAGTCTCAGGACCATATCTTGGAGTATCAGGTGCCCGTGCTGCTGTCAAGACACGACATCGGCCTCATGATCATCGACTCTGTGGCTGCCAACTATCGTGCCGAATTCGAACGCCAGGGCTCCCATGGCTCTAACATGGCCACGCGCAGCGCTGAGCTCATCCGACTAGGCGCTCTCCTTCGCGATCTTGCTCGAAGACACAACCTCGCCATTGTCGTGGCAAATCAAGTCGCCGACCGCTTCGCATCCTCCACACCCTCCATCCCACGCCCGTTCGCCATGAGAAGCGGCATGGCGCCATCTCACCTAGAGAGCCCCCTAGCTTCACGAAGCATGCCCCCTCCATCAACCATACCGAACCTCTCCAGCACGCCCTCATCCTCCATGCCCTTTTCATTTCCAGACGACGAACAACCTGCTTCTCCCTCCCTCGCGCTAGATCACCAGCAACGCTGGTTCACCGGCTGGGGCGACGACCCCCGCAGCTCCAGCTCTCTAAAGACCCCGAGTTTGGGGCTCGTCTGGTCTACCCAGATATCTTGTCGCGTAGCCCTCTACAAGCGACCTGTGTACGGCCGTCCAACGAGGATAGCCGCTCCTATTTCTGCCGACGACGATGTGGATGTGGGATCGCCGACGCTCAAGACCTGGAAGAGGTGGATGAAGGTGGTGTTTGCGCCGCATGTGGCTGCTTCGGGGCAGGGCATTGAGAATGCGACGGAATACGAGGTGACAATGACGGGGCTGAAATCTGTGAAGAAGGAGAAAGCAAAACCAGCCGTGGTGATGTAGCATTGTCCTGGAAATGACATGGCAAACAGGAAAAGAAGGAGAAATGTCAATCTGAATCACAAGCAGGCCGTTTACAGATAGAGGAATTCTTGTTTTATTGCGTACATGTACAGTCTGCTTATATCATTTATACATCATACTCTATATGAAAGAGCACAAAAGTTCGTCTTATTTATGTAGCTAACTAGGATGAGGGAACTCGTCCTCCAGCTGCAGTCGTACTCCGACATTCATGCTGATCAGTTCCTGTACCAGCAGCTTGGCAGCATACGGCATCTGCATCTTCGTCACCTCTCTTGTGCTCTTACACGTGCCGCAGTATCCCCGGTATCCAAAAAGACCGCACTGCTGGCAAATATCAATCATGACACCATCAGAACTCAGCATGAGTCGTTCCAGGAGAAGCTGAGAAGCGCCATAGGCGATAAGACAATCACGTTCCATCTCTCCCAGACGTAGACCACCATCTCGTGATCGACCTTCAGTAGGTTGTCGAGTCAAGATGGCTCTGGGACCACGGGCACGAGAGTGCATCTTGTCCTGCACCATGTGCTTCAGACGCTGGTAGTAGATTGGGCCGTTGAAAATGTACGCCTCGAGTGGCTCTCCAGTGATACCGGATGTGAAGTAGTCCTTGCCTTCCCATGAGAAGCCGTGATCAACCAAGACCTGGCTTACTTGCTCAACGGGATGAGACCGGAAGGCATCTCCGAAACCATACTCTTTGCGGCCGTGAACAATGGATGCTTTGCCAGTCAGGCATTCAAGCAGCTTGCCGACTGTCATTCGAGAGGGGAAACCGTGCGGGTTCATGATAATATCAGGACACAGACCGCTATCGGCAAATGGCATGTCTTCTTGGTCCACAATGATGCCCACGACACCCTTTTGTCCGTGACGCGAAGAGAACTTGTCACCAAGTTCGGGTCTACGGGTTTGTCTCGTCTGAACCTTGATGACCGTCGTGTCCTTTTCTGTCTGCGAGATCATGACCTTGTCGATGTAAGCCGGATCGGCGATGCGGTATGAAACTGCGGTGTCGCGGTACTCGCTGGGTCCACGATCAAGACCAATACCCGTCGTTGTCATATCGAGAGGTGTCTCCTTCTTGACCATTGCCTCTCCTGAGTGAATTCTCTGACCAACAATGGCCAGACCATCGTCATCCAACGCTTCGTGCTTCTTGATTCGTCGCATGACGCCATTGTCTATCTCATTGAGCGGGTCGCCTATTCGCTCTCTTCTTCCGTTCGGGTATTTCTGAAGCTCAGTCGTATATTTACGGAAAACCTGACAGCGCCCAAATCCTCTGTCAATCGATGCCTTGTTCAAGACCAGGGCGTCTTCGATATCGTATCCAGAGTATGACATGACGACGACTGTGGCGTTTTGGCCAGCAGGGAGTTTGTCGTAATGGATAAGCTGAATAGTCTTTGTGATGACCATGGGTCTTTGAGGGTAGACTAGAGTGTATAGGAGAGTATCGATTCGGTTAAACTGGTTGTGTGCAATGGCTCCAATGGCTTGTTTACCCATGGCACATTGGTAGGTGTTTCGAGGCGATTGGTTGTGGTGCGGGAAGGGGATCAGACCTGCAACGGCGCCGAGAATCGTGAACGGCTCAATCTCCAGATGGGTTGTGCTCATTGTTACTTGATCTTCATAAATGGTAATGAGAGCATCGTTTTCCTCATTGACATCTAGGTACTCTACGATACCCTTTGTCAGGAAGTCGTCAAAGGTGACTTTGCCCATCTGAAGAAGACGGAGATGCTCTGGCTTGAGCTTCTGCTTGCCGTTCTTGACAATGATGTACGGCCGACAAATACGGCCTTCATCGGTGGCTATGTGGATTGCATTGAAGTGTGAGTTGGTGTGGATGCCGACAAAGGGCGAGATCCAGCCGCGGCGACGCATCGTGCGGAATCTATGCGTAAATCTCTTGGGATACCTGGTGAGTGCGAACGGGGTACCGTTGACGTGAATGATGTAGGAGCCTTCGCGGTGCATCTCAGCACCTGAAAAGTTTCTAATCGGCTCAACGCCAACGTCAAGGGTGAAGATCCACCGCATCACCGGTGCTTCATCCACGTTTGTTGTAATGTGTGTCATCAAAGCAAGGTTCTTGACCAGACCACACGCCTCACCTTCAGGCGTATCGGAGGGGCAAAGCATGCCCCATTGCGAAGGCTGAAGAGCTCGGGGTCCACTCACTTTCCTTGTCTTCTCAAACTGACTACTAATTCTTGTCATCATGCCAAGAGCACTGATGTAACTGAGTCGACTGAGAACGTGAGTGATGCCGGCTCTGTTCATGTTGAATCGCTTGACGGTCCAGTTTCCTGACTGAATAGCCCGATTAATTCCCAAGCCAATGCTATTGGCATGATTGCTAATCATGTGAACAGCGTCCAAGGGCACGGCTCTATTATTCTTTTTCAGGAACTTGTCGATTGACATCTTCACTTCTCCCATGAATCTCTTGAAAAGATCTTCAAAGAGGAGCGAGAGCAGCTGACCAGCCAGCTCAAGACGCTTGTTTCCAACGAAATCTCGATCATCCACCAGCTTGGGATCCTGGGAAGCCATGAGAACTCGCCGTGTCATCATAGCCAAATATATGGCCTTGGGGTAGAAATCGAGACCGTCAATGGGGATATGCGCAACGATAAGATTGGCTAGAGCGTCTAGCCCTTCTTCGACGTTGTTGCGGCGAGCTTGAGCACCAAACTGGCCTTTCCTCGAGCCCATTTTGACGCGCGATCCTATGTATTCCAGCGCCTGGTGTTGCGTGAAGATACCGGCCTTGGCAGCTTCGTCAAAATTGACAAGGAATTCATCCTGATATCGGCCATCCGAACCCGCCACAAGCTGCATAATCTCGTAGTCCGAAAGACCTCCTAAAGCTTTCAGAATGACGACAATGGGGATGCCTTCGACCAAGATATTATGGGTGAGGGTGATTTTGTCCTTTTTTAACGTAACATATGTTTTCGACTTTCGCTCGTGGGTGGAACTGGTCACCGAGGCGGAAATGATGCCGTTCTTCTCGTCGGCTTCGACAATGACACGATTCTTGCTGAGTTGCTCCTGAATCAGAATGACCTTTTCGGTGCCGTTGACGATGAAGTAACCACCGGGGTCCAAGGGACATTCGTTCATCTGCTCCATCTGAGAGTTGTTTGCTCCGCTGAGTCGGCATTTGCAGCTCTTGAGCATGACAGGCATCCGTCCAAGCGGCACATTTTTGCGGACAATCTTCTGCTTGTCTCGGATGTATGCAATATCGACAAATATGGGAGCGGCATATGTCATGTCGCGGAGTCGGCACTCCATTGGCGTGACTTCAGTTCGGGATTTGGAGTCAGTGTAGTCTAGTCGGCGAGGTTGGTCGACTCGGATATCGGTGAAGCTGGACGCTTGAATTAGCCAAGGACGATGACAGTGAGGAGCTGTTATCAAACATACTCTAGCCAAAAGTTGCTGTCGACATCGCTGCGGATGGTGCGATTAGCGCGGACGATTTCCTTGATCTCCGTCTCGACAAAGAAGTTGTATGAGTCAATGTGCCTGGCTGGGGAGTTAGTAGACTGCAGCAAACGCCGTCGTGCCGGCTAGATGAGAGGTAGAAAGAGCTGTACGTACTGCTTTACAAGGCCTTGGAGGTGTTAGCATCAGATTAGAGTCATAACGATTGGCTGGTAGGGCGAGGGAGAGTCTTTACCTTTAACCTTGAGGAATGCCGGCAGCAGCTGGAACTTGTCCTCCTTGGTCGAGATGGGATCGGTCAGCTTCTTGCCGTTGTAGAAAGGCTCCAGCAGGGCCTCGAAGCCATCGTCTATCAACGGCATCGTGAGTGTCACCTCCAGGGAGTCATGGACTGGACTGGCGGGTGGATGATGTCGATGGATCGATTCAAGCTGCAGAAAATATTATTTTGGCGCTGCTCGATAATGCGATATGGATAAGCAGCTTGCGCCGAAGAAGAAAAAAAGTACTGCCCCGCGGTGAGCAGCCAGTGGGGCGTCTGCGTTATGTCATGCAGCAGGGATTATCTAATGGAGATTGATGGGGCGTCGGTTGTTTTTCTCTAGCACCAAATAGGTCCCTGTAGGCTGTAGTTACAGTAGAGGCATACCTGTACTTGTAATCCGTGTAAACATTGATGGAAGATGCAAGATATTACCTGCAGTACATGATAGGGACCAAGAGATATTCAACACACAGCAGCAACTGCGTGTAATTCAAGTGTTGCAACATGATGCAAAGGTCACTTGAAGCTTTTCGTGTACTACCACGGGCTTTGATATTAGCTACTATCATTCAGGCAGTTCGTGAAATCCCACTTGACAAGGCTATTAAATACTGCAGAGATTGGGAAGACGTCCCGCCGGAGCAACGAGCTGCAAAGCTCCAGAGCCTCCACCGAGTCACCTAAATAAGGTAGTGAACACCTCAGTCTTTGGTACCCTGGCGCGGACGGCTGGTATATGCCTAATTGCACCGAAAACAAGAGTATCCGTGAACAAGAGAATGGTTCCTCTAGAGATGTTTCGTCCGGCGAAGTACAGATACTACCTGGTATAATAAGAAACTAGGAATCTCATCTTTTGCCATCACAGCTTCAGAGTCATACCAAAAGATACTTTCAGGTATCTATTACTTACCCATTGGTATCATCTGCATGTGTTTAGGTAGTGGCGACATAGATATTTTCGCACCTTAAGTTTGCTGTCCAGCATGCTGTGTTTCAAATTAAAAACTGTTACAAGATAAGACGCCAGTAGAATAGAGCTGTAATAACAGATACTAGAGATATACTGTTCTAGTAGCGGATACTGGAGGAAAGTAGCGATAATAGCAGAAAGGAATTAATGGTAGCAGAAAGTGGTTGATGTAGACAGATCCAGTAAGTGTAGATAGATCTAGTAGACAAATTTATGGGAGCTACATGTCTAATCCTGCGTCTAAAAACCTCATTTTGAGAACATGACTTGACTTTCAGAAAATAATAACTGATGCTTCTACGATGACCAAAGTATAAGACCGATATTTCACAGGCAGCCAAAGGAGAGGCCTCCCATCCTTCGTAACCCATTCATCACTTTTATCTATGCCATAGCTGCGAGTGGTAACATGTCGCAGAAGGGGCTTATTTTCCAGTTCCATAGCAACAGACCTCAAATCCAGATCCAGATCTATAATGCCAATGTCGCTGTAGATGATGTGGTTCGCCGCCGGGCCAAATGAAAGGCGATGGACCATGCCAACATCGAGCGTCTGGAGGCACGTTTCTTCAGCGACATCCCAGACTTTGACGGTGCTGTCCGCAGATGCAGAGGCGACATACCTCCCATCTCAGGAAAATTTCACTGCTAATATTTCGCTGTCATTGCCCCCGAGTGTACGAGTACATTTCTCTGTAGCGATATTCTAGATCGTAATCTTACCTGTATTCTCAATGGCGCTGGATCCCAAGACCAATTGCTGAGCATCTGTAGAGAAGGCAAGTGAATTGACAAACCCCGTATCGTCAAGAATCCAGCTACACCTACCCTTTGTCACATTCCAAATCTCTACTTTCTTCTTTAAACCCAAAGCGATATACTTGCTGTGTGCCAAGGAGGCTATTGAGTAGATTGCTCCTTGAGTATCTGGACACACGCGCCTGTATCGACATGCCAGACCTTGGTTCTGTCATCCGTTAATCCTGAAGCAACTTGCCGCCCATCCACCGACAAAGCTATTGATTGAACAGGGCGGCTATGGCTGTCAAAGCTGTTCTCATTCGTGCCTATGGCCAATTCTCATATCTTGATTGTCCCGTCATGTGAACCTGAAACACTCTGATCAAGGGCTATAGTAGCTATCGACTTGATATAATCGGTGTGCCCTTGTAGTGTCTGGATACACGCCCCTGTAGCTATGTCCCAGATATTTGATCATGTCGTCTGACCCTGAGGCAACCAGGCCAGGTGCTACGATAGCCAATGACCGGATAGAATCGGTATGCCCTCTAAGGGTCTGAACGCGCTCCTCTGTAGCTATATCCCAGGCCTTGATCGTCTCACCATCTGACCCCGAGCTGGCTGGCATCAGACCTTGTACTCCAGGGGGTCATGGTTCAAGAGAGTGGAAATAGTCTTTCTTCAAATCTACATAACACTGGAGGAGGCATGGGCGAAACCGCTACCTTGGCGTGATGAAATACGAATATTTTACAGGTTGTAGCTAGCTAAATCTAGAATTCACCAATTGCGTCTCTGCACTGGCTCTGGTCACTATGGAGACCAGGTTCCCAGGTGGCACCACGAGGAGGTTGCAGAATCCGACTTCGCCACCCGCGTACTCTTCCTCCTGTGGATAGCAAGAGCCGCCCTACGGTGAGTAGGAATTGGTGTAGTGTTTACGGGACAAGGTCACCGATCTGGTCTGGGCCAGCTTGATACTAGCATTGGAGCTTAGTTTCACAACACCAAAAGTGCATCGTACGCCAAGTGGACTTGATATCGTCACACCACCCATCTTCTAGAGGGTGTCTGGCAACTTTGCAGATACTGCCATGTCAGACTTCCAGCTGAACCCTCTTTATAGAGTGGTCCCATGCCATATGGCTATGTGCTCGGAAGTCTATGTCTCTACCGTCTTCTCTGGAAGATGAAGACATCGGCTGGTAGCTCGATTGTAGGACATTCTGGCAGTATCTTCAAGGCCCTTCATTGGTGCCCCCCGAGGTCGATTAGTTCGTCCCATCGGAAGTACCACGGGATTTAGAGGCTTTTTTCCTATCGTTGCGCGCCTGTTTTTTTGACCTTGGCCCCTGGGATGGCACCTCAGATGGCTCAGGACGCGGCAACTCCTCTAAGATCCAACAGATGCATGGTTCAGTTCTTCCTTTATAAGTGAAGACCTTTACCCGGGTCATATATCGGCGACCAAATAGCTGAGGGTAGGTTGAAAGCATCCGGGAAGGGCCCTTGCCATGGTCGGTGGCTAGTAGAGCATAGAATTCGTCGTTTTTAGGCCCGAATTCCATGTCCAAGCCTTTGCAGATCGTTTGGATGAGCTGCTTGGTGACCTTGGACATATTTGTTAGCAAACAACATGCTATGCTAGTCTTGGACTGAATTATAAACTTACCTGATTGACAATTTTTATTCGCCAGATGGCTTCGAGGCCTTTGAGGTCCCCGTTATACTCAGCCATCGTCTTGCAGAAGCAAGCAGCCATCAGGTCCGACCAATAGAGGCGATCCGACTCTCCAAAGAGCTGGTCATACTCTGCGAAGTTACTCATACAGAGGATGGCCTTTCCTTTGCTGTGAATGTAATTCTGATAAGGCGGATATCTTTTGGCGGAGGCTTTGCCAGTGTTGGTAACTACTGCCAAAGCATAATCGTCCACCGGGTGCCCCAGATTATCGATAGACGTTATATATCGATTATCAGTTGAGGTAATCGGATGGAGCTCGAGTTCTATGTCGTAGCTCGGTGCGACGTTGGGCGGCTGTTTGATAGTGTCGCCGTTTAGATTGACATTGAGAATGGCATTCGTGTGAATTGCCTTCCCCTTGGTGACGAGCGCATGGAGCTCATCCGCGGTCATAGGCGTCGTAGTTGTAGGAGCACCCGCTTTCAGCATCTGACTGTGGCTTTGGTCGTTTGTTTGGTGGCCAAAGGTTTTCACTGGTAGGGTAGAACACACCTAGTACCTTAGGTACTAAGGTATATGTATTTTGGAGTTAGTGTTGTATTTTGTCAGCCATGGCTTCATTGTTCTTTGAGCACAGAATTCGCGCTGGCGTTGGAAAACAAAATAAAGCCTCTCAACTTTAAATATGCGCGGTGGCATTATATGTTGTTAGTGCGAATCTGACTGTTATACATGTATGTGATGCTAACACCCGTTGGTCCCACCTTTGGTGACGCATAAGTGAATTTGGCTCCCCCATTCCGCCCCTCAAACAATTCTTCATTTTTATTCCACCTCTATATTCGGTCACCTCTTCTTCCATTTAATTCTTTCTTTCTCTCCTATCACTTTTCCCTTTTATTTCGCATCTCCATTCGTCCGTCTGAGAATTCCATCTCCATTTCCAGCCATGGAGGACGCCAATCACAAGATGTATGCTCCGTTTGTGCATAGAGGACGCGATGGCCTTCTGTCCGACGGCGGCACACGATTGCTCAGCGAGTTCACACGAGACGAACTCCTCTGGCTCTTCCGTACTGACGAGGAAGGACTCCACCGATATAAGATTCACAGTGTTGTTGCTATGCCCTCCTATGAACCCTCAGTTCGCGATGTCGCTGCCAACTGCCTGCCCGATATCCCACCATATCATTGGATCGATATCTGCAATAAATCAGTACCACTCTATCTTTTGCCAGGGAAAAGATGGCTTCTACTCCGCGTTGTACTTCACAACTACATTTACCGACGGTGGTTTCGCCCATATCGAAGCGAAATCGATTTTTTGCGCTTCATCTGCAAGTTCATCATCCCACAGGACCTGCCTGATGATACAAAAGTTTCTCTATCGACTGTGGATACTATTATCTCCTTAAACAAAGCTATTATTGCCAAATTTGAAGCACAACGCATTATCAAAGTTGAAGAGCGCGCTGCGACCCAAAACTGGTGCAGCATTTCCTGGGACGATCCAGAAGACCTAGATCATTACATCCTCCAACCATTATTCCGAGCGTTGGTTATTATTGTCTCCGATGAGAAATACAACAAAGAACCGTCCACAGCACTTGGGAATCTTCCTGTCTATCTAGCTCGAACAGGCGTGGAAGAAGAACTCAGCGCGCCTATTTCGTTTGAGCCTCTCGCAGCCAAGATTATCAGTCACATCGAACCTGGACGTGTTATTCAAGTCACTCTGGAGACAGCCATTGATTTTGTCATTGGCCTAGAGGCCAGAGAGGCTGCTGCGTTTGGACTTCGACCTGATCCAACCGATTGGAAACCAGACGAAGACATGCTTGAGGCTTGGCGATCGATAGGAGAGACCGAGCCGCTAGTCGGGCCAAACTCTCAATGGGTAAACGACAAGAAATATCCGCAGTGGACAGGGAGTGGGAAGTACAACGATGCTTCGCTCATGCCCCGGTATGAAAAGACGGCGTTTTGGATGCAGAATAACGGAGAAGCCAGGGAAGAGAGGTACGAAGAAGAGCAGCGAGCAGCAGCAGGTGCGGCTCGTGAATCTGCTGCTGGGAGCCACGATCAATAGTCTAGGTAGTTGCTTGGATGGATGCGATAATGTTGGTGTATTTACTGCGTCAGGTCATGTTCTGGGTACCTCCGGGGTGATGTGTTGCTCCTTCTACTTCTTGGTAAAATGTGTTGGGAAAAGTTGAGGACGGCAGGTGCAACTGGATGCAATGGAGGAGTACGATAGAGAGAATTGTTGGACAGTCTCAGAATCTTTTTTTTTCACCTACAATCTTGCTTCAATCTCTTGCAAAATATATTATAAAATTTATCCAATCTTATTGCCATATTTTGCTATTTAGAGAGGATGGCTGGTGACTCATTCTCTATTATGATGGTTGGATCACATTCATCCTACTCGATCAAACCCATCCAGTTCGCCAAAGATGAGCTAATTCAAGCCGCGGAGGAGAAATCAAACGATTACGAGAAGACCACGGGGGAAAGCAGAGAAGCCATACTAGTAGAACAGAATTCTGGATTTTTCGTCATCACGTTTGAAAGAGAGGAAAAGCGGCGCTCCAGACTTGATTACCCAGTCCCACGTTTTCATGATTATTAACAAAGTCAGGTGCATCATACTGCACTCGTCTGCCGGATTCCCTAGCACAGATCTGATCATTCTGTATAGTTACTTTACGAAGAGATCATGAAACAAGTTGCAAAACGTGTTCAACAGGATTGGCGTCATGAGCATCTTTGTCATCTTCAATATAATGCTGTAGCCAAAGTACCCACCTAGTTACAACCTGGAGTGGACAGTGGTGATTCGAGCTTCATGACATAGATGCTCTATATGTCAATGTAATATGCCCTAGAGATAGTAATGGGGAGGTTTAACATTGATGAATGAACACCAGATACCTAGCAACCGCTACCTAGGTAGTTCCCATCGTGTTTACGGTTTACCATGATGTCTAACGTGTCGAAGATTAAAGCATGGCGTTGAGAAGAGCACTTTGAGAGTGGCCGCCAGGTGCCAGGCCAAACAACGGTCCCCACATTTCCACACCAGCAGCAATTTACTTCTACACCTCTCTTTTCTTCTTCTTCTTCTTCTTCTTCTCTTCTTTTTTCTTTTTTTTTCCCCTTTTTTCTCCCATCAACACCACCATCCCCACCAAGGTACGTGCATTTCGCCCATATATCTCTCATCAAATGGAATGCCCTAGAGTTCTCTTCTTGTTGGCCAATAGCAGCCAGCTAGAGCTCCCCGTTTCTTTTACTTCTGGCCAGAAGATTGCTAACCTTTGCTCTCTGGAAGACAGAAGAAGCTGTAGGTTCCATCCACTCCATAGTTACGAACATACTAACGCGCCATCAACTTGATATAGCACCATCGCAAGCAAGTACGTAATTACTATCCGCACCCTTCCATCTTCGCTCGCTCTAGTTATCTGAAGCCTCAGCTAATCACAGGTCTGACTAGAAATCCTCCAGTAAGACTCCATTCATTCAGGCAGCAGCTGGTATTCTAGCTTTGCTAACAATTTCTCACTCTGCCTAGCCATGCCGGTAAGTCCAATACTATACCACCTCCATTATTGTATTCATGAATTCATGGCTGACTCTCACAAAGAGCAACAATACCACTGTAAGTTGTTATGCCCAGCAGAGCGTGTCTTTCTACCTCTCCCATCAATGTTCCCGATTCCATACCCGCCTTTATTTCTCTACCACACGCGAGCGCGCTGTACAGATTGATCATGATGAAATGCTGACACCTGTATTTCCAGAAACGCAAGAACGTATGCTCAACTTTTTTCCTTCAACGTGCCGACTAGGTATACAACATGATACTAAGTCGATCACAGGACGCCAAGCAAGCGGGCCCCCGGCCTGCTCCGGTACGCTATCAACAATCACGAAATCAATGCCTATGTTCTCAATACTCACTATTTCGACAGGCTCCCCCCGGCTGCTGCCCCCCCGGGCTGCGGCCCCCAAACTCCTCCCCGTGGAGGAGATTGTTAGTTTAGCATACCTTCTTGTATTAAGTTGTATATACTGACATATTGGTTTCCAGGAAAAACTTAAAAATAAGGATGTAAATTACTCTTGATTCCCATTGCTCTTGAGTCTTTGTTACTAATCGATATTCTAGGATGCTTTGCGATATGCAAAGGTATTACAACGTTTATATTGACTGATTCTTGACTTGTACTAATATTGCTATAATAGCTGTATAGGGAGCGGGGGGATGTATGAACTAATATCCCTGCAACTGGTAGAAACGAATGCTGACTAGACACTCAACTATCAGAAAAATCATTTAAGAGCGATCGTATGTTTATGGTTACAATGATGAGAGTTTGATGTTTAGCCAACTTTGAGGCTTAGAAATACGCAGAATATCGGGAGGTGAGTGTCTCTTACTTATTACTTTGGATATATTTACTTATTATTAACATATCAACTAGGCCGATTACCAGGCCGCCCTCGTAGGAAAGCCCCATTGTGTTGAATTTTCCCCAAGCTAACTGAGTATATCATAGAAATTTGAAGAAAAAGCCGCCGTGAGAATGAAAATATGATAGACGTTTGCGCTGTTACTAACTACCATTAGGGCTTGCCAGACCGCCAGGCGGAGCTCGATGTATGTTTTCAGCTTTTTATATTCTACAGTATTTGGTTCATTTGGCTAATTACGTCTATAGGAGGCTTTCGAAAAGGCGAAAGTATGATAACGCTTTACTTTATACTTGTAGCATAAATCAATTACTGACAATTACTTGTAGGCCAAGTTCGAGGCGGAGAAGGGTCCGGCCCCTGCGCCGTAAGGCAGGACATGACTTTTGCTTTTCACACGAGTGTTTCTGGGGACAAGGGATAATCAGGCGTTACAAATGAGAATTTTTTTCCTTCGGAAAATTTTGCCCTAGTTTTGAAGCCTTTGCCTCTTTCGCCGTCTTGTTTAAGCCATCGTAGATGAGATGCCGCATCTGATTCCGCTTCACTTGGGCATCATTCTGTGGAATTATATTCTGCTCTTATCCAGTTGCTTCATTAGGCTTACTGGATAGAATCTTCTCGTAAACCTGCATTAATGCAGCGTCTTGTGTCTTCAAATCATCATATGCTTGATCCCAGAGGCGTTCAGCCAAGCTGGAGGGTGCAATATTTACCTTACATGTATGTTGCTAGTAGATACATGTACATAAGTGAAATGTAAAATTGGGGGTTGTGTAAGGGGCGAGCTGGGGAACCAGATTCACCCATTGGCCATCAAAATTTGAGCCCACGGATACTAACATTATACTCCGTCGTCTATATTCAAGTATTCGCACCAATAAATAGATAACCCCACCGGTGCATAGTTGAAGCTGAGAATGGCTCCCTCTCAATCATCAATTGATCCCTGCAAGTGTATACCCAGCCCTCAGTCAAATCTCATCAGAGCGCCCGGAATGATGAATGTGATTTAATTGAAGGCCTTTTTATGAGCATTACATCAATTTTTAAGGGCCATCACAAGTCACTGAGCCGGATGTGACGGTTATTACTGTCAGGGACTATACAACCTCACTTCAGAGTAGCACATTGCTGACATCAGGACCATCAGGACCATAAGACACTCTATGGAGATCATGACGAAGACTGAGCTTTGGATTCGTAACAAATGATGACAGAACTTCTAGAATTACTATTAAACCTCAGCATATGATTTCATGTATTACTATACGCGGATATGACATGCCGCCAGATCATCGCCCGCTCCGCCCAAGCATTAACTTTACACCTGCGCCACATCTCGACACGTAAGGAATTCGCATACCACAGATCTCCATGACGGCGACATTACAGCATGGCGTTGTCACCTCATGTCGATGTTTTGATAATATGGTAGAGACACGTCATCTGGGCTGGGCTCATTGGGAGATTTTGTGGAGAGGATTTGGGGATGTATGGCAGACACGCGCGTTGAACGAGTGACAGTGTGACATACTCCGGGTGTATCGGCACATTTTCATGTGAATGAGCATGAATAGTTATAGAGAGATATAAGGAGTCGACAATTTCGTAAACTTCCAGGCATGCAAATAGCAGTGCTTTGATGTTGAGACTTGCAACGCTTTGCTTGGCGTCAGAAACGAAGCCATCATGATTTACAAGGCGATACTCAACTGCGCCGGGCTTTTTGCCCTCTCGAACCTGCTGCCTGTTCAGGCTGTCCCGAGAGAATACACTCCAACAACTACCTTTTCCGCCGCTGAAACTGCGACTCCCGCTGTGGTGCCTCAGCGCAATGTTACCTCTCATGGCCCGTATACCGGACCGCCAGCAACTACCACCGGGGCTCTCTCGACTTCAGTTTTAGCCTCTGCGATACGCCCTCGGCCTCCTGCTCCGGGGTCGTTCAATTACACGGCCGATGGAAAGCTTCATGGCCCCGAGCCTGCGCCGTTTACTCCCAGCGGCGGCATCGGGACTAATGGTTCTGCTCCGGTATACCGAGTCCAAAGCGACTACGACTACCAGTCACTCGCCTTGGCTCTCTATCAAGAATGGATAGAACTCGACTTGTTTCACTGGGGCTTGAAGAATTTCACGACCAAACAGTTTGAGGCGAACGGGATCAATGCAGAAGACAGGTTCCTCATCCAGTACATGGCCAACCAGGAGATTGGACATGCCACTGTTCTCACCAACATGCTCGGTCCGCAGGCGCCTAAGCAGTGTACTTACAACTACCCTGTTTCCAATGTCCGAGAATTCATCGACTTCAACCAGAAACTTACACGATGGGGAGAGGCGGGTGTTTACGGCTTTTTGCCACACTTGAACTCGGGGCCGGCAGCCCAGTTACTGCTCCAGAGCATCACGATTGAAGCTCGCCAGCAACTCATCTTCCGTCAGTTTGGCGGGCAGTTCCCCATGCCGGAATGGCACACACCTGGAATCCCCCAGAGTTGGGCATGGTCTCTGTTGGCGCCGTACATCTCCAGTTGCCCACTTAACCAGACAAGACTGGTGTGGCAGAACTTTCCAGCGCTGTATATCCTCAATCAGCCCAATCCAGCTCGCATCAATGCCTCTGCCGCGTTCAACGAGACTACTGGCGGCTGGGCCAACACTCTGTCTACCAAAAACATCTCCAGTTCTCAGCTTTGCTTCAATGCGACCAACAAGACGCTAGACTGCTCGCCAGCCATTACCCAGAATCGCAGCATCCCACTCTCATATCCGGGCCGCCAGGTTTTCTTGCACTGGGATAACCCGGGGCGCTTGGTCGGACCAAACAACAGCTATGTGACTTCAACCACCGTGAGACGGCCCAGGTTTGCGGCCTGGGTATCACAGCTGAACGTCACGTACTCGCCACTGCTCAACGTGAGTCTGCGCGGTAATACGGCGTACACGTTCCAACCCAATGTGTCGACATGGGATCATGACCCGGCTATTAATGGGACAATGTTCCTCGCGCTCACGGATACAAATCTGCCTGTCACGCCATACAATTTGAGTCTTATTAACCCTCATGTCGCCGCTCTTGCGGTGTATCAGGCCGGTTAGGTACTCTGCAAGTTATGGAAAAGAACCTTACTTCTATAGATTCACCGTACCTGACATGAGCTGGATTCATGTCATTAATTTAGTATTTTACGTAAGTCCCGTGAAAAAACACGAGTGGAAGAGGCAAACTAGGGGCAGGTTTGGAGAGTTCTCGGTCACTGTTATAGCAACACCACGATTTCTAATGCTGAATTACAACGACTCGGTCTATAAGATCTATGTATCATACTATCGTCATTTCATGATTGAATCTAGTTACAACTATGTTGGTATTGTTCTTAATAGTCAATGAAACCATACACAACATGATATATGTATTACATATAGTATTGACACGTACAAATTGCGATTTGTATGTATTCGTCGGGATAGACACGCACATATCATCTGTTATGCGGTGATATGCCTAACGTCAAGACCTTTTTGGCTTCTTCGCCACAATCGTTCGCGAGAGTGATTTCTCCAATTTGAAGCTCAAGACCCCGCGACCATGCAGTGTATGAGTACACAAATGACTCCCTATCGACATCAATAGCTGAACCACACCATTAAATCGAGATGGCCATTGGCGTGGCGGTGTCCACTAAGTGTTTACAAGATCGAAAATCTCTCCCTAGCGGCTCTATCGTTGCAATTGCGCTATAGAAGACACCTGTACATCGAAAATTCTGAAGCGGGTATTGTCTGATGGCTAAGTGCCACGGGGGAAAAGGAGAAGAGCATACGAACAGAACTAAGGCTACAAGGGGTTGGTCATACAAATAGATAGATCATAGAACTCATTGTGTTTGAGTCGAAACAATAGGAATATATGTCTCTTTTGGCTCAGTGACTTGTTCAAATGAACTTGATGCTCTATAGGTAGTGATTTGGAGAAAGCATGGCATTTAAGCCCCGTATATCCCTCCGACGTCGGTCGAATATTAATAGTAAAAACACTGGACCTTGTAAACTCAATCACAATGGGGCATATTCACTTCACGCATCATGCTCTACACAGGACGTTGACTAAACATTGCTTAATTGTATTCGTACTTGGGTCACCAGAAGATAGGGATCAGCATTCGCCCCAATTCCTTCCAGTACAAAAGTCCACACATTGCTTACGGTGGCTTCGTATTCACCGTCGACCACCAAACGCAAACAAATTACAAACTACCACATATTACGAACACCGAGATGTCAATTTAGGTCCACCGGGAGAGATTCTGCTCAAACCCGCCGTACGACCGAATCAAACGTCGACAAATGATGGCATCTAGCCATAGGTTATTCCTCTTGACGTCCAAAACAGCATAACCGGAAGCTTCCCGATGCAACAGCGGCACGTTTTAAAAAAAAAGGGGGGGGATAAAAGGCGGATAAAGGGATTCGTCAAATCAGCATATATAGGTACTTGCTTAGGCAAAAACCGACGGCCCTCTTGGACGCGGGTGTTTGGTGGCGAGGGATCTGGATACGGGTTTCCGTGCCTAAATACATCGAAAGGGGAATTCGAAAAGGCAATGTACGTTGCTCTCGGAGTTAAGAACAGGCGCTGACCGTTGTGTGTCTTGTCTGCTCCAATCATGCCATTGAGAGTATTCACTAGCCAAAGTGGCTAGAAAAGGATGATGAAGCATGCGGAGAGTGACCGGTCGAGGCATTGGGTATAAGTGACACCGCACGCACATGTACCTTGCCATTGACGCCAGGAAGATAAAGAGGAGTGGCGTGTCAAGTGGTTCAAGTGGTGTATCACCAAGTTTTGTATCTCCTGGTCAGCTCAGGCACATTATGTTGACATTCAACATTGAAATCAGTACATTTGCATACTTGGGACCTGTCTGGACGATCTCTCTCTCTCGTTCCCATATCCCAACACTTGCCTCCTGATGGTCTCTCCTCAGGACAAACCGGTATTCGTATACAGAACCGACATCCGGACCATCATCACAATCATATAGAGCGCCTTTGCTCTTGCACGTTGGGCTCTCTGGCATCAATTTTTAATTAACGTTTATGCACATGTACAAGCAGGTATGCCAGACGAGGTCCACACCCCCCAACTTGTTGTCACCATCGCACCAATGACAAACTAGTGCTTTTCCTGCTCCAGATATAAAGTATTCGAATTGCCATTTGGGCCGATAACGAGAGGGCGTTGCTGGCAGTAGAGAGCTGCTGGATGGATCAATGTAGCCTGCAGCTTGTGTGATGATTGCCGGTAAGCTTTTGGCACTGTCGATACTCGAGTTTCTGTATGAGTCAACCCTCAACAGCAAGCAATACTGCGGTAGTACACACGGCCGGGCAGCAGATCCTTGGTGCTTAATTAAACCGCATCTAAGGCGATGCATCATGTTGGTAGATCCATCTCTAGGTTTAATCCAGCCTAGCCCGCTCAGCTCTCACATCTGATGACGAAATTGCGTCGGGCAGACAGACCGAGAACAGCCTCTTGCGGGTCGACAAAGGCAGGAGGCGGCTATCTCGGCCAACGAAAGGCCTTGGAAATGCGTGACAAGTCGAGGTTGAGCTGCTGTGCTTGCGACCCCGCACGTCCAACTGAATGCCTCTCGTAACTCTATACATGCATCAAATGCCAGCGGCCTTTTTTGGGAGGCTTGGCCTGATGTGAGCGCACAGACTCGGCGTCGACAGTTGCTGCGGTCTCTGTTCTTGTCCTTGTGCTCGTGCTCGTGCTTGTGCTCATTCATGCATGTGCTTACGGCGTCGGCGGTGGTTCACTGGGTAAGCGTAGATTGCCAGCGGTGCTGTCTGTTACGCATGAACAGAGAACGCATGCACCACATGCATACATACGTGCATATTCGCTGCCACGACGGCCCTCCCAGAGAGAGTTCAGCCCTCTCTGGCCGGAGCAAGCCTTGATACGGACACAGAGCAGAGCAGAGCAGAGCAGAGCTTCAGCCAGCCATCCAGCCGCGCACACATGCCTGGCTCGACTCCGGATAGGACATTCTCCAAGACGTGCAGCTGCCCGGCCCCTGTGTCTGTCTGGTTGGCGAGCGACCTTCCAAGGCCATCAAGTCAGCAGCCAGATCCGACCGGGATGCCCAGACCAGGATACAGTATCAGGGCCCCTCGTTCCCTCGCCTTCTCCCATCAACTTTAGCGCGCAACAAGTGATCGTTGGCTAGCCGAGTGGGGGCCTAGATTCGGGCCTGGCGTTGAGCCACGCTCAGATGGTTCGCACATCGAGAGTGTCGGAAGAGGCGCTTGGGTTTCAGCAGTCGGGGCTACCCGCATCAACCGCTTTGTGGAACGTTGAGGGCGGGCTTCGAATCTTTGCGACGGTGTGCGTGTCCGTCTTCATTTTTAGAAGTCTCCGTGCCCTTAAATAGGTAGAGGCTTTGTGCTTGGATCGTCTGGCCGTTGCTCAAGGGGCGTACAGTAAGAGCGAGTAATACGGATCGAGGCGTCTCCGATTTTTGTCGCCCGCAATGACGAGTCGCTTGCCGGCGTTTGGATGGGTCTGCTGCGCGAATGAGTCGCACCTCTGACTTATTTAGCGGGCCAGCCAGGGAGCGGATATGTAAGCAGAAACAAAGAAAAAGGTTTGAAGATGATGTGAAATTTTTGGGATGGTTGACTGAGAAAACGCAGCAGAGGGTTGGAAATCTTGATGCATCACATGGCGGTTATTAGTCTGGGGTAGGTGCCTCCCAGTTAACTCTGCAGGTACAAGTTACTTGAATAGTGCAGGCAACGTCCGCATCATCTTGGTAGTGAGTAACATTGAGCCCAACAAGTGCCTGCACAATGATACCCTAGAGTACGTATTTAGCCAGCTGCCGAACTTTTTTTTTATTTCTATTTCTTTTCGAGATCAGCATGGCGAGGCTCCTAAAGGGATGGTGAGGCTGAGGCTCACGAGTACCGAATGGAATGGAATCAGTGCAAAACCTTTCAACCCCTCACCGACTTTTACCAAGATTAAGATTGCCTGCTAATACGCCTGGAGGCGGAGCGAGGCGTGAAAAACAGAATGTGAAAAAGAGCCCACAAGGGGAGGGTGAACTTTGGGCTTTGGATTTTGGACTTTGAGAATTCAATTCAGGTACCAGTCTACGTGTACTTGTTTCTGTTCCATTGTTGGAAGAGGTTATGATGCGGGGTCGGATTAAGCCATGCAAGGTACTCTCGGCTCAGCCTTCCAGACATTGAACAACACCAGCGAGATGCTGCAAGAGCGTAACGCATTGATATTCATGTCCACGATTCTGAGACCCAAGAGGCTTCAACTTTCCAAAGATTAGGTTCTCAACAGTCAGTGTACCCGTACTGGACTATCTGCAATATGCCATCTGCCCATGGGACAGCCTTGGACACAC
Source organism: Trichoderma pleuroti (assembly GCA_001721665.1). Classification (NCBI taxonomy): domain Eukaryota; kingdom Fungi; phylum Ascomycota; class Sordariomycetes; order Hypocreales; family Hypocreaceae; genus Trichoderma; species Trichoderma pleuroti. The sequence continues at coordinate 35,949 of MDJU01000290.1, forward strand.
GCATGTCGCTCTTCTGGCTCACACCAACCAGCGCCTGGTGCCTTTTAACAGGCCAAACCGGCCTCTCTGCTCCGTCCCTTGCTACCCATTGCATGTTAAGCTGGTGCCTACGAATCTAGTTGGACAATCCATCTAACAGCACACGCTATTCATGCATCTAGCCATGAGGGGCAGGCGGGGGATCCAAAACGGCATGGATACTGGTTGGTGATCCTTCAGGTTAGCAGCTCTGTCGGATGCTGGCTTTGCTGTCCAGACCGTTGCCACCACTGCCGATGCGATTCCGGCCTTGTCAAAACTCCTCAGTAGTACGAGTACAAGCACCGGCTCTACCATCTCCAGCAAGGTCTCGTAATTCCGGCAGACCACTACTGTACGTATATGCGACCAGGATCCTGAGCGTCCAATTGCAGCGGCTCGAGAGCACGTCGGCAAGTGGCGTTCCAGGTCAAGGTGAGGAGGCCATCTTGGCCGCCAATTGGTACTCGTAATTGGCAACCGGAAGCCCAAGTTGCTTGTTGGGCTTGAATGCCGGCCGCTATGTTATTACCTACCTTAGTACAGGTGGTATTATTATCCTAGCAGCTACCTGTAGTAGGCAATATATACGAGGGGTTGGCGTCTTGGTACCTTTGAAGAGCAGCATCTTGCTGGATAAACTGGCCTCGAGTGCATTTCCCCAGGTTCGCGTGCGTGTATCCGGTGTTCCGCTCGTTTGCTTTGCCATGCCAGTCGGTACCTGTACATTGAGAGAGAGTTGGAATTGACCAATTCGCCGTGATGCCACTTACCAGTTGTCTCGATGCTTCCTCTTGATCCAGGTACATGTACCAACAGCGTGTCCCGTCTGCCTCGACAATGCGTCAGCATGCAACAAAGACGCACTTGAGTTGCAAACAACTCATCCGTGCAGATGACATACAGCTGCCACGATATACCTACATTACAACATACATGTATGTACATGTACATGCAAACCATTGGATCCTAAGATGGCTGCAGAGCCCGGCACTCTGCCTCGCTTGTCGTGAGGGCGCATGTACCGCACAAGTACAGGTATCCGTGCAGCTGGGGCTCCGAATGCACTCCAGCTACACGACACGACACGACCGTATGTACACTATGCTTGCTGCATGTATGTACGGAGCACTGGCTACATGTACATGTATTCTATCAATGTGATTGATGGCTCAATTGCCGTCCTTCTTTATCCATCCCATGGGAGGGTGACGGCCACTTGTCCCCGAGTCAATCCCCCTTCTGGCAGGTCTGGCGCTAAGGCCGTCCCAGAACGAACTCGACTCGGCCAAATTTTTTCTCTCCCATTAGTATCGCCTCCGAGGGCTTCGGATTTCCCCTGAGTCCAGCAAAACCTTAACCCGCTGGCACTGCCCAAGTGGAGGAGCAGAGCATTGAATCAAATTCAATCTGGAAGCAATGGAATCTTATCTCCATGAGCAGGGCCGGAGAATTACGCGGCTGAACTCGTCAGTACATGTACTCGGTGGCCCCTGAGTTGCATGTACTGACGAGTTCAGCCGCGTAATGATGGGCTGGCCGGTGTATTCGAAGCCCAAGAAGATACAGTGCACCCGACCCTTTACACCCAGAGTACACCGGACTGGAGACAACTAGACCGCCGCATTGATGCCTCGCTCTCCGGCACCACAGCCACGTAAAAGCAAGGCAATTCCAAAGTACGGAGTTACCTCAGGCTCAATCGATGGATCCATTGAATCGTTTCCCTCACCGGCACAACAACGACGCCGCGGCCTGATTGGCGCTGTAGCCCCAGTGGCGCCGCCTCCTGCGCTCACTAAACCTGCCCTGACCGGCCACCTCAGGGCCTCTAGCCAGCGCTTGCCCTCCACTAGCCATGGAGTTGAGCCTTCCAGAGCACTGCTGTAATGTACTGTACTGTAGTCATGGACCTCCCGCCACTTCGGCCTAAATCGGGATCCCCAGAAAATCCATCCATCAAATAGTTTCATGTCCTCTCGAATTCCGTGCCTCAGACACATTCTCTCGCCGTCTCTCTTCTCCTCCCCACCGCCAACTCTCACCCTCGCCCTCTCTCCCCGACTTGTATTATACGGAGGACCCTTGATCAGATCGCCATTCTCGTGAGCTGCCCGAGGCTGTTCCCCCTTTTGTATAACTTCTCTCAACACCTGACCTTCGTTTCTTCTATTGTACTATTGCATTTGATTTCATTCCTTGTTCCATTTCCCTTCTGGGCGGCATTGAGGGCATCCGCTCCGCTCCATCCATGTTCATCGACAAATCGATTGCAGACGTGGTGTACGATTAATTCTTTCGCTTGTCCCGTCTTGTTTAGTCCATTGCAAGCAGCAAGGTACGTATGCCATCGGCGTTATATCCATGTCATCAACTCCGTTGGTCGTGGATTTCCCTTTGCCTCCTCCTTTCGCTGGCCATGTCTGTTCTCTGGCGGCGGATTCAAGATGTCATGGACTGGCCTGTGTATTCTCCATCCCCTTCCCTCCCCGGACAAAGAGCTGGCCAAAAGAGTCAAGCCGAAAACCATCTCAAAAGGGATTTGCGGGCTGCCATGGCGTTGCTGGCTTTCTGCTGCTGTCGTTGCTCTTTGAACCCGACACTGGGCCCTGGCCTTGGGCGCTTCGTACCACCAGGATGCTATCAAGGGAATGCGGGAGACGAAGAACACGAGCACGAGCACGTTTTTGGCCATCCATTCTACACGAGCAACTGCTACTCTCAGGCAGTAGCACCAGCCCTGGACGCCTCTGTTCCATCCGCCGGCGGTTTCGTGGCTGGGCCTTGGCTCGTGGCTTTGGATTCGGTTCAGGCTCTGGCTCTGGCTCTGGCTCTGGCTCTGGCTCTGGCTCTGGCTCTGGCTCTGGCTCTGGCTCTGGCTCTGGC
>MDJU01000291.1:0-38833 GCA_001721665.1 Trichoderma pleuroti
CTCCTTCCCCCTCCTTCCCCCTCCCTTTTTTTACTTAGATAAGTATATATAGTGTTGTTTATCTCTGCCTTCAATAACGCTACAGCATCTCAACGAACTCCTATAATCTCATCAATTTAACTTAAGATCAAAATGCCCGCAACATTGACTGCTGGTGGCACAGACAACACGTCAACCGAAATTCTCAGAATAGAAGTTGACACTGAGCAGGAGATATCCGATACCTTCGTCAGGTGCTTTGCACATTTGGAACGGCTCCGCAAATCCCAGGCCAAATCAGGCCTTACCAAGGAGCTAACGGCTCTTGAACAAAAGATCAAATTTCTTACAACTAAGTGTAATGTACGTTAGATATAAGAATTACCTTCCACTGTGCTAATGTGTAAACAGCCGGAAAACATGAACATAGACGTGGAGGAGGCCGGAAGAAAAGATGTCGTTGAGAAAGAGGCTGATGGCGGGGAGAGACTTGGGCCCTACGAAGACTGCATTAGAGATGTGTCTGGGACAGAAGACGAAGCTAGGGATGGACGCGGGCATAATTTTCAAAGTCAGACTCAACCTGTCTACCACATTTTCTCCACCTACTCCAAGTACTCTTTTTGCTCTGTATTTTCTCCCTGTTCCTTTTTCTCTTTTATAGCTTTCTGTTATAGTTTTTATTTTCTGCGGTTATGTATTGTGCAGATACTCGATGCAAAAGATGCTTAATATACATTCTCTTCCCTTTACAATATCTTAAGTAATATTAATTCTTGATTGCTGTATAACAATTATTTCATAAGGGCTTATATTATTTAGCTAGTTCTATTAGTTTATTTATGCAACTCGAAAGTTTCTGATACGCCAATATTTAACTCTAGCATCCGTGAGGCTAATATATTAAAATATAAATAGGCTACTTACTTCTCTATTATATAACATATTTGTTTTACCCGCTCGCTATAATAAGCAATAATAATAGGAAAATCTACCTTTGTATTTATAAACAGACGCTATGTAGTTGTGATAAGCTGAGCTTCTATAGTGTCAGTATAAAAGGAATTCCCAAGGGACAAACCTTATGCTAGGTTTATGTTGGCGGTTGGGCTAGGCTGGACTGGCGAGCAATTGATAAGGAATAAGGGGTTTGTTTACATAACTAGTAGATAATACGTTTGTGATATGATTAAGCGTTGTTCTGTATTTACAACTGGCTGCCTAACTATTTTAAATAAGCGTGGAGAAGTAGAAGTTATATACCTAGTTGTCTGGGCGTCCTCCGATGTCCTCGACGATAGAGTCTATTGAGTTGTACTTGATTAACTCGATGATCGATTTCATCGAGTTGTTCTTGATTGGTGGGTCGGCCCGTTGTTTATCCGTAGCCTTCCACCCGGGGCGGCCCGTGGTTGCGGCCATAAGAGTTGGCCCGTGACAGAAAGCTGGGAAAGTTAGGAAAGCTAGAATACAGGACAGGATATTTACTTTATACTACTCATTATGTCATACTTATGTAACCTTAGAGATCGTCAGTACTTTTAGAAATCTAAATAAATCTCTGCAATCTTTATCCTTTAAGAGATACTTCTTTCGGTCTTAGTTATAGCAGTAGCCCTAGAGGAAAGTACAGGAGCCGATGGCCGCAGGCTTAGAGTCCCAGACAGAGGTGGCTTGTCGGAGATTGCGGCACAAAACACTAGAACTAATAGAGCGTATATACAATATACTTCGCCCCTAATAGCCAAACATCATCCATTATAAATAGAATGCTTTCCACTTACAATCTCCAAAGCATAATAACCACAGCTTTTCTTATAAACTTCAACCTCTATACTATACCATACAAGATGATTACCTCCAGCTCCAAGCTTTACAGCTTCGGTCGTGGGGCCTATGATACCACCGGTCTCCCCAAACCTCCTTCCTCAGCCTTAATAAATGGGGACTTCACAAAATTGGATAATGTTTTCCAACACAACGCATTTACACCTCTACTCAAACTCGGCTTCATTAAAGGAGAACTAAAACTTTAACGGATTCCTTAATATCTTCCGGCATAACGCTCCTCCTTCTTAACTTCAGGGGATTACAACCTCTTTACGCTTAGGATCCAGTTGCAAGCAATAGAGCCTTATATAACGAGACCCGCGTGAGGAGGCTATTAAAGTGTTCAACATGTTTGACTACGACAAGGACGGCATCATCTCGGTCGAAGATATGAGGCATCTAGCTCAAGACATCAAGGAGGAACGCACAATGACGGATGAAGAGATCCAGGCTATGATAGAGCATCTCGACCACGACGGCAAGGGCGGGGTGAATCTCGAAGAGTTTATACAGATGATAGAATCATAATACTTCGACATTATATAAAATAAAAAGAATATATTCTATAAGTATACTGTATTATAACTGGAGTGCGGCGTAAAGATTCTATTGATACTCATTGGAAGTCATACGTAGGACACGTAGGCCGCAAATATAGAGTACTGCATAGTAGTCTCTTATTATGGAAGTCGACTTCCTAGGAAGTCGCGTGGATGCCAAGGTGCGCCTACAGCGGGTTAACATTAGCACATATACGAGTAGTCTTCTCAGGCTGACATAGCCCCCTAGCCAAGCGCCAGCTAGATACTACCCCCATCTAAATAGCTCTGCTTGTTTTTTTGTAATAAATTACAACCTATTTAATTTTACATAGAAAGCTTTCTCTCCTACTGTATAAGCGCAATAAGTGTGCTTTTGCTGCCTTGGGGAATGGAAGGCACTGACTTCCTAGGAAGTCGGATGACTCTTTAATCCTTTTTATGGGGAGTACGACTTAAAGTAGGCGTTATGTTAACACTAGCTGACAAGTTTGGATTCGACTTAGTTGCGAGTACTAAGTTCAATATTTGAACTATAAATAGGATAGGCTCTCCCGCGCTTCTTTCCACTCCATAACCTCCTTTTCATTAATTTCCAAACAGTAGCAACCATTACTCTCAATGTCTACAACAGAACACACTACCTTATCCTCCCTACACGATGCTATCTCCTCCCAAACGGAAAAGGTTCTTTCTAGTCTTCGCATTATATATGATGCACTTGAATATTTACTCAAGGCTAAAGAAAGTACCTTAGCATGTTTTGAACTCATAAGTAGCATGAGTATGAATGAGTGTTCTAAAAATGATTTTTACGACTGCCGCGCACAATTACAAATCCAATTCGAATACTTTAGTGGAATTTACCAATCTCAACCCGTACTTGATCATAAAGCATTCGAGCTTGCAATGCTTATGTTTGGCTATCAACTTAATGCTCATGAACTTTTATTAAGCTATTCAACACTTGATAATCTCCAATGCAAATTATTGGTGAAACAAATCCGAGTAAATTATTATTTTCTTACGAGATTGCATTTTGATGTATGTTATATTTAAATTATCTTTTTAGTGTACTAACCTTTGAAATAGATAACTTCCCTGGCATGTCTAGCCAGAGCTTGTAATACGGAGAATTTACTGGAGGCTCTAACCGAGATCAGACAAGAGGAGTGCTTGGTTGAGGATGTACCTGATCTTGTAATTGATTTTGACGATACTGGTATTGATGACGAAGATATTGATGAGATGTACGCGGCCTATGAGATTTGTGCGGTTTATGAGGATGTTGAGTTCGATGAGGTTCGTGGGGTTTATTATGAGGTTTATGAGATCGATGAGATTGATGAGATTGATGATGGATTTGTTGTTGAAGTCAATGAAGGTCATGGATTCATTGAGGACGATGGGGCTGTTGAAGTCAATGAGGGTCATGGATTCATTGAGGACGATGATTACAACGCAAGGGCAGAGTAACTGTTGAAGGGTTTATGTAGATGATGGAAGAGGCTGAGGATAGTTAAACACTAGATAAAGCGTATGAAGTACTAAACGGCGTTCTCTTGTTACGGAGATTAACGACTTCTTAGGAAATCACATAGATGCTAAGGTGGCCACAGTAGGTTTATACTAGAATTTTTATATATATAACCTCCTAGGCAAGCGATAGTACTGTTAGATTGTCAGTGGCTAATCTTAGATAGATAACTTCCTCTCTTATTATATAAAATAACTTCTACAACAAGTGTGCTTTTGCTGCTTTGGGAACTGGAAGGCACTGACTTCCTAGGAAGTCGGATGTCCGCAATCCTTTTTATGGGGAGCACGACTTAATATTCAAGGACTGGACTAGCTCACGCCACCTATGGAGACTCCATACTAAATTTAGATCTATGGCGCTTTCATTCACTTGTTGATTGGCTCAAATACGAGACAGATTAGATTGCAGTATTTGTCCCTATGTACATGCCACAAACGGCCACGCTCGTCGTTTTGAGAAACCCATCAATCCCGGCCAGACACCCAAAACTCCTCATCGGCATGAGAAGATGGGGATCCCTCAGCTGTCCAATCCCAATCGCCAACATAATCAGACTCGTAATCAGATCCTTCTGTCGATTGACGTACCTTCTTTCCTGGGCGAGCTCTAACTAGATCTCCCTCCTCTAATTGTACCGCAGGTTCTTGCCTTTTCCTTTTGATGTTTAGTTGTTTGCACTCCTTTTCCTCATCGCTGACGAGCACTGCTCCTGGAATTTCCCCACCACCATGAGCGTCTCTTACGTGCGCTACCCAGGAGTCCCGACCACCGATCAAACATTCCTTTGTCTGGGAGGAGAGGGAACATTCTGGACATTGAAATGAATGAAAAAAATCCTCAGAATGCTTTTTGTTGAGATGTTGCGTGAAGCCTCTTGCTGTGAAAAACCCCCTACATAATGGACAATATGCTCTTTTTATACTATTCGGCTGAACATGTGGTGCATGTATCTTGCCGTGTATTCGCTCGACGTGGTTGCTCCAAGCACAGGGGTTTGCCTCGATCCAGCACTCGACCAATCCGAGATGTTTGCATTCGGGGCAGGAGAAAGGGTTCTTAAACTCATGGAACGTATTAACGTGTCTCGTGAGTGAAGCCCTGTTAAAAAATTGACCACAACAACCTAAGAGACACCGTGGGTTCTCAAGAGGTTCGAGCTCGAAGAGCTTGGAACCCTCAGTCACAGGACCAGCGCTCTTATCGCCCTCTGGTGTTTTGCCTCTTAAATACTCCACAAGCATGTCTGGAAGCGTTGCAGGAGGCGTTCGGTCTGTGAGCAGTGAAGAAAGCTTCTCAGCGGTGGCATTGCTGGCCTTAAATAGCACTCGCCGCGGGTTGGTTGCAAGAGGATTATATAAATGTATCGTTGATTTCCCCTGTGCCCGCAATCTATCGACCTCTGCGAAGTAGACTTGGCGGTTCTTGTGCAGCTGTAGTTTCTCCAGACGGTCGTTGATCTGTTGAATTCGTCCCCAAACCTTCCCTTCCTCTTTGCTTTTCAGCCCGTGTTTATTTCGGATGACAATCACCTCGTGTCTCAAGGTCCTGATATCATTTCGTTCTTCGAACTTGTTAATCTCTTGTTGAGTAAGATAAAGGGGGGCATAAGGGTCCCGTCGTAAGAAAGCATTAGATTATAATGGACCATAGGTCATCGTCTTGTTTACCAAGCTCACCGAACGCAATCTCCGACAGTCTCTCTCGTATTTGAACCGGCTGATAGGATCTTTCGAAGACACCTGTTGAATTAGCAAGAATATAGTTTCGTACAGCTGAGGTTAAGCTCCCTGTGATAACCAAATAAGACAGTGTCAGTTGGATAAGAGTAAATGAAGATCGCCATTAATATAGACCTACCATCAAGACGTCCTCCTGCGCCAACTCTTAGCGTATATGGCCTCTTCGTCTCACGAGACCCCGCAACAAAATGCACACGATTCCAAATGTCCAAAAACTGATTATACGATATTGGGACAATCTGTTTTTTCTCTTTGATCACCTCGTCCCTCCAGTCAAGGCGTACGAAATCCACGCCTTTTTCAAGTGGCCCGGGCCGCAGCACCTGGTCGCATGAATGATAGCCAGCTTTGAAGGCGTTATCAGCAATAGCCCTCATCGTAAATAGCGTGACGAGACAAAGCAATTTGTGCGGTACGGGTGACATAGGAAATTTCAGCCTATATTATCACCGTGATGTTAGTCAAGCAAAGGTTTAAGTGAGAAGGGCGTATTCTGGGTAACCCTACTTGGAGCGCTGATCTCTTTGAATGCGATCTGTTCTTTGCTTGACATGGTGAATGGTAGTATACACCACCGGCCAAGTTTTCAATGGGTTTTTTGTGTCTCTGACCCATGCAAGCTCAATGTCCTCATACCGGATATTCACAAGACTGCCTGGTCTCCAGCCACCAATACCACCTAAAAGAGTGGCACAGTGGAATGCAAGCCGTATGTTGGGCCTGCACGGTATATGCTTCGCTCTTGTCCAGACTGTGTCGAGGCAGAATATGACATCTTCTGCTGTCATCTCAGACTTTTCGAAACTCTGCTCGAGAGAGAGGCCGAGTTCAATGGCTAAATGAGGTATCCACTGCGTACATCTCTACCTATCAGTAAATCAACGCCAGGCCGAGGAGGGAAAGAGAAGAGAGAACAACTGACCCGAGATATCTCATAGGCTTTGCCGCGACCATGACCAATGTTGCGGGATGAAACAAGAAGGCGCCAAAATGATGCTCTCTCTGGATCCTCCATTCTCTTTGCTTTTAATACCCTGCTGTCGGCTTCATTGACAAGAAGAGTCCACGTGTCTTCAACTGAGCAGGCGCTCTGAATAGTCCGCACTTCTTCATACTCCTCCGGACCCAAACATGGCCGTTTTGTGATTGAGCCTTCAACATACATTCTTAAGAAAGTTTGGAATATCGACTGAACATTCTGTCCGACACAAAAGTCAATCCAGAGACCCTCGGGATCCAAGTCCATATCCTCAGCGAAGCTAAATTGCCATTAGCAGTTAGCAATAGTGGCCAGAAGCCGGGAAGTAGAGCCGTACCGTTGCCAATTCTGCCATATTCTATCACGGCGCTGTTTAGTTTTGGGGGCTAGATATGAATCCTGGTCAAGTGGGTTCGCCTGGTATTGCTTGAGGGTGGCTAGAGCAATCTCTTTGTTGAAAGCCCGTTGACGAGGCCGTTCAAAGGGGCGAGGTCCTTGAGGAGAACCTATCGTATCATTAGGAATCGTTGGAGTTATTGAGACAGCCATAATAATGCTTAAAATAGTAATTATGTTGACCAACAGCTTGAGTAAATTCAGAAGAATTTAGTAGAGAGATATTGGAAAGGGAGGGATAAGGGATGTGAGGAAGCTGTTATATATACACAATGGTTGCGGAAAAGCACGGAAGGTCGTGGCAGCAGACTCACACTCACCTGCTTTATTATCCATTAAAAACAAAGACTGTGGGGGTACGCAAGCTATCGTCCTAAAATTGAGCCGGAAGGCGCGCGCTTTTCGCCAAACTAAAATAATAATATGGGAAAGAGCAACAGGGGGGAAGGGTGCGTGATGCCGGCCCGCCTTTGCCCACCTTTCGGCGGTTAATGTAAAGGAGGAGGTGGGAGGGGGTGGGCAGTTCGTCCACTGCTCTTCGGTATCGGAGACCGAACAAAACGGTAGTGGGGCAGAGAGGGCCCATCTGTTCCGTAGGAAACGGCACCTGGCCCCAGCACGCAGTGGAAGCGCTAAGTCGGTAAAAGTTCGGGTATGTTTCATAACTAGGATAGGTTCCCCGTCTGCTCCCCCAGAGTCAAGCCAATGAGAGGCAGATTAGTAGTTGAGTGGGTGACCATCAGCGAACACCGGCTGTTGTATGTTTTTGCCCTTTTTTTTGTCCTTTTTTGCCAAAGGACTTGTAACATCCTCAATCATGTGTTGAAGCAGAGGCTCGTTTGCAAAGCACAAGGTCGCAGTAGGTAGAAAAAACTTGTCTTTACGTGAGAAAGCTACTGCTTTACTCAAAAAGTTTGGGAAATTCTGAGGCACAATCATCTGCTCTACTGGGGTCAATTAATTATATCTTTTGGAATCTTTTTGATGCTTATAGTTGTCTTTTGTTACAAAATGTTTCCGAAACAGGTAATACTGCATCACATCACATTAGTCAAAGTACCCTCGAAGCGAGGCTACAATAAGAGGAGCACACAATGGGAGGTACCTACTCCCTTGCCTCGATATCTCGACTTAAAGGTACATCAGGGCAGTCCGCGAACGTGCCTACGATGGAATTACCGTAGTCGGGGCCTACAGGCCATCATTCCCTTGTACCATTTTTCAGGGTGAAAAAAGAGACAAGCCTTTCAACCGGCAGAGACTCACCGCCCGAATTGTCAACAACCATCTATATATCGAGTGTTTTCCGGGATATGATCACGTAGAGCATCACGCTGAGGTCATGGCCAGCCTCCTCAGCATTCAGCAACGTCAAGGAGGCATGTTGACACCTCCGTCTAGAGTGTCTTTCTGACCAGCCTCTTCTTTTCATCATGTTTTAAACTCCCTGGTAGAAACTGCATGTAGGTATAGTAGTGTATGATCATGTTTTACTAGGTCCATCGCGTCCCAGGCTGCTCCCCGAAAACTGATAGATACCACGATAACCTGCAACCTTTTCTTCCAACTGATGCATCACAATCTGCCCTAGCTTGGCATCTCTGTAAAGAACGATGCCCGCTGGATTCTTTATATCAAGCAATGCCCCAAGAGCGCCTTCGTAACCGGCATCTACAACGCCTGCCGTAAGCGTAGCGCCAGACCGCCACAGTGACGACCGAACAAACACCTGGCCCATGTAATCCAATGGGACAGAGACAGTCTCGTTGAATTCGACAAGATATGCCCCTTGTTGTAGTTTAATAGTCTCGGTATCTTTGTTAAAATGCAGCTCAGAGGTAGTAGCGGCCTGTCGATGTGTATTATCAAAGTCGATTGTAGCGGGTGAAGTCCAGGCCCAGATGCGACGTAAAGAGAGGTCGACTCCACATGGTTGTGGCTGTTGCGTAGCGGATCGAAGGTGGCGCACGATGCCCTGGCTCACGATGGAAGCTCCGCTCATTAACATTGTATTAGTGCAGTTGCTGTGTAATCGTTGCGGCAAATCACTAAAGAAATAAGGATGAAGACGCCGTGGAGTGCGGGGAATGTCGGCATTCAAGCTGACGGGCAAATGTATGTATGTAGCTGTTTGTGATGTAAGAGGCAAGGTTCTGTGGTGGTTGATCGCTGACTGGGGGCATTGCCTTATGCAGTCTAGCTTGGTGACTCAATCGACCGTCCCAAGAAAAATAATCTTTGCGACATCGCTCCATTGGTCTCCATTGGTGCCCCTCCAACCTCCAACCTCCAACCTCCAACCTTTCTCTCTTGCATCAACCAAGTCAATTCACCAATTGGACATGCAGAACAGATAAAAGACACCATGTCGACATTTGGCCACTACTTTCGCGTGACGACGTGAGTCCCCCATCCCTCCAATACACTGCGAGCATCGCAAGACAACCGCCTGCTGACGTCCATCGCGATTCACACCACAGCGCCGGCGAGTCCCACGGCAAGACCGTCTCCTGCATCATCGAGAACTGCCCGCCAGGCCTGTCCCTCGTCGAGTCCGACATCCAGCCGCAGCTCAACCGCCGGCGTCCGGGCCAATCGGCCATTAGCACTCCGCGAGATGAAAAGGACCGCGTGACGATCGGATCTGGAACCGAGTTTGGGCGCACGTGCGTGTGATGTGACAACCCGACAAAAAGTCGGAATGTGCTGTTTCTGTTTGCCATGATGCTAATACCCCCCGGGGCCGCAGATTGGGCACGCCCATCCTCCTGACCGTGCCGAACGAGGATCAACGGCCTCACGACTACGGCTCCAAGACCATCGACCTCTACCCGCGCCCCTCCCACGCCGACTGGACGTACCTGGAAAAGTATGGCATCAAGGCCTCCTCTGGCGGCGGCCGGAGCAGCGCCCGCGAGACCATTGCCCGCGTGGCCGCCGGCGCTGTTGCCGAGAAGTGGCTGCGCGAGGCCTACGGCGTCGAGATTGTGGCCTTTGTTTCCTCGGTTGGCAACATCAAGCTCTTTGAGGACAGGCCGACAACCGATGGCGACGACATCGACTCCCTCAGCAGCAACCTCGATTTCCTCAAGCTTGTTGATACCCTAACCCGCGAGGAGGTGGATAAGTTCCTTCCCGTGCGCTGCCCTGATATTGCCGTCGCGAAGCGCATGGAGGATAAGATTGCCGAGCTGCGCGACCAGCACGACTCGACCGGCGGTACCGTAATCTGTATTATTCGCGGGTGCCCCTCCGGCCTCGGCGAGCCGTGCTTTGACAAGCTTGAGGCTCTCCTCGCCCACGCCATCATGTCGATTCCTGCTACAAAGGGCTTCGAGATTGGCTCTGGCTTCCGCGGCGCCGAGATGCGCGGATCCCGCCACAACGACCCCTTTGTGTCTGCCGCCGCCGCCGACGCTGCGACGCCGAGCGCTGGCGCTGGCATTCCTCCGTCCCGCCTGCAGACCAAGACGAACCACTCCGGCGGCATCCAGGGCGGCATCTCCAACGGCATGCCCATCTTCTTCCGCGTTGCCTTCAAGCCCCCGGCTACAATCTCCCAGGACCAGACTACTGCTCGCTACGACGCGGGCGAGGGCATCCTGACCGCCAAGGGCCGTCACGACCCCAATGTTGCTCCTCGCGCGGTTCCCATCGTCGAGGCCATGGCCGCTCTGACTATTGCTGACGCCCTCATGGCTCAGCACGCGAGGCAGTTTGGCGTCAGGATTGCCGCAGCTGGACGGTAGTACATTTCGGAGGACGAGGGCTCAATTGACTAAGGGGGAACACCAGCAGTATATAAATGGCTTGGATCAAGGTGCTCGCAGAAAATTAAAAGGCGTTTGGAGAATGAATACATTGTTTATTAGACTTTGGCCCTGTCCACGTTTTGTCCTACACTCTGACGATGGTGATTGCCATGGTACTGTTCTGTTCTTCCTCTGACTACTTGACCAGTTCCTGAGCCTTTCGACAACGCATGGCACACTATTGCGCTGGTGGCAGAGGGCCCGGAGATATTTTGAGGCCTTGAGACATGCCCGACTGGCGAGCACAACGAGATTAGCATTCTCCTTACATGGTCGAGGGAACGATACAAGGGCGGCTTCGGGAAGCGTCGGCGCTTACGCAAGAGGACGTGAAGGGTATTTTGTCAGCGACGATGAGAGAATCCGGCCGTGCGAGCAAGATAAAACAGACAGTGGCAGATGGTGAAAGATCAAGTAGGATAATAGAGATTAGCTTCGTGAAAATCCTCAATCAAATACATTCCGCAAAGGGGCCATATAGGTATCTCGCCTATTAACCGCCCATAAACTAGTTTGGGACTGCTGCCATGTATGGAAAAGCGATGTGATAGGCAATCTCAATCTCATCTAATATATAAACAACAATACTATTAGCATTCAGTACATTCGACGCAACAATATTCAAGTAGGTTTGGAAGTTGACCAGATATACGAACCTCGCATTCCCGCAATGGCTTCAAAACAAGTGGCGAAATTGTTCATTGCACCGACGATATCCTCCAAGCCATGCCGAAGCTCGTCAATGAGGCGCTCTGTATCCACAGACAAGTCGCCTGATGATATTCGTGCGGCATGGGGCATGGCGCGAAGTTTATAGAATTGCATTAGAAGAACGTAACTGGCTTGCATTGCGCAGCATGTACAGGTAGGCATCGCTCGATTCATCACCCCGTCAGATGTCTTGGGAGTCGGCAACCTTTGTAACTGCCGTGCAATTGTGAGGGCTGATGCCACGCAAATTTCGGTAGACCGGTCGTATGTGAACGGCGGCGACTGGAGCACGGCATAGGTGGCAATGCTTGCTTCGGCATCACTGGCGATGCTGGAACAAGTATTGAGTGTATGCGGGACTGTGAGGTCGCAGTGATTCTCAGTGAAGAGCGGAGTGTCTGAGAATGCTTGAAATCGATGAAGACGGATCCTTGTGCTGTAGTATTTGTCAGTAAGCTTAAGATATACAACAAGTGGCGAGATTATAGCCAAAGGTACCTAGATAATCTAATCTGAGAAAGTCGTCGCATTACTTCGGCTGTCGCTGACTCGTAGGTAGGGTCAAGCTCCATTGAGCTTGAGACTGGTACATGGCATTCAATCCGGGCGGAGACCTGAAGCACCCATTTGTCGAGCATTTTCATCTGCTCGAAAACTCTAGACATATCCGCGTGCGAGCTTAGATGTTGATTGTAGCTGGAAGTGAACTTGACACTCGCAACGCCGATTCGCAGAGCTTCGAGGAAGATGATCCATGCCTGAGACATTGGAGTTAGTTTACGGACGTACAAGTGCCGACGACGCAACTCACTTCTGGATCGGATTCCAACCTCGGGTATGGAGTTGTGAATTGGCTGTCATCAGCTACGTGTAAACAGGCCTGTTGATGTTAGCCAAGGTCGGATTGCTCTTTACCGTGTCGTTCTCGGACACTCACGCTTTGTCGAACCACGGAACATAGATGAGCACAGAAATACTATTCGCCAGTTAACCATTTGGCATTTCTCCATGTGCGAGAATTACGAACCGTCATCCACCAAGCTCTCCTCTTGGCTTCTGAAACACCATCATTTTCGAGACCCATCCGATGAAGGGACATATTCTTTGCTATGATCAATGCTTGGCTTGCTCGAGCCGTCATCTTGAGCAGATTGGCACGTTCTGTGTGCTCATAGTTACTCAGGAGAAGCAGTGCCAGGATGCTCTCTAGCTCCACGGGCGTTTGTGGATGCAACGGATCGCGGGATATTGAAAGTTGCTCGACTGCGGCCATGGAGCCTACCTGACGATCCGAGATGAAGTCAAGATATTCCGAATCTGCGTCAATACACTGGAGGGCTGCCTGTGCGAATTTCTGAGCCAGAGCTTTTCGAAACGAGACACATGCCGCAGAGGTACAGTGCGTCTCCTGTGGTAGAGGAATCAGAGCGAGCACGGCAGAGAGCGCAAGACTGAGTGGAGATGTCGACTGATGCGGAATTGTCGTTTCTGCAGCCGCCAGAGGCCATTGAATAGGACAATCGACAGTTGGATGAGTTTTCGGTGGAGGGAGTATTGGAAAATACTGATGTATAAATATGTAGTATGCGTTCAAACTTTTCTTCGTCGTCAGCCAATACAATTGTGAAATCAGCACCAGGGCCTTGTTAAGCAGTCTAACTTACATTGCCTGCTCGCTGTCATATACTCTTGCACAATGGTTTTCGATCGGTTCTGTTACTGCAAGAGTTTCGCTTTTTGCATACAATGGCTGCTGCTCTCCAATGGCTTCGGGGCGTTTTAGGCCGGCGCCTGGGACAATAAGGTGTTTAATACTCTCAGGAGTAAGGACTGTTAAGACGAATTAATCACGATTCAAAAAGGTTACTGGTAAGAGGAGAGACAGACGCTGAGTGGAAGGAGACCTTGATGCCTCGCTCTCGTCAACGGGGTTTCTCTGAATGCGCCGTTTCCGTGAGCCACCCCTTTTGCTGGGAACATAAGAGCAATCTCGATCTCTGATTTCACACTAGACGATAATGTTAGGAACCGTGTTGTACTCGTGTCGCTCAAGTGGCGGGTACTGCTATGCAACTTACGTTGTGGCATGGTAATTCACCATCACAACGTGTTCTCGATGCGCGGCTGCGGCCTATTAGAAACAATCTTGAGAGAGGAAAGGAAACGGCATGTACCAATGCAGGCATGCCAGCTTTGCCGGGGGCATTGGCATCTTCTTCACTACTCTTTTCACTTGGGACATGGTATGGGGATGGATAATTGATGTGGAGGAGATGAAGGCCCCCTGCTCCCCAATGAGATGTTGCAGTTTTACACCAATCACGAAATGTATCTGCGAAATAATCGCGACTCGGTTGGGGTTCATGCCAGCATATCTATGGGTCGCCAGGCGTATCTCCAAACACCGCGGGATCTGGTGTATTTGTATTGTTACTGTTTATCGAGCAACAGGACAACTGACTAATATAGGTGGCAAAGGAAGATGCCGCAAACTGAGCTGGCGGGAATACAAAGGCAGTGACAGCCGATCTTGTCCACTAAAAAAGCTCCTGGCCGGAGATGCTTATTGCGGAGTGTATTTCTTCATGCACAGTAGTCGAAGCCACCGGTGGAGCCGAGGCGGCCGGGCCGGGGATTGATCTACTCGGTGTTTGATCCGGTGATTCAGTAATTCTTCTTATTGGCGCTTAGTTATTGTAATCTGCTTTGTTATACGAAGCATGACTTTCTTTGGCCTGCTGTGGACCAAGAAATGTCTACAATCACCGTATATTCCAGAGTCTCTTGAATGAGTTGATCGGACTGGGCCGGGAATTGGTGAGCCCCGTTCGACTTAGTTCGGGACAGCGCCCCCTGCTGGTCTAGCTGTGACCAAACAATGTAATAGGCAGTTCTAAGGCTATACGGGTTTATACATACATATATATTGAGACCTGCATATTCAGCCGACAAAACTCGATATCCTCTGGCATAGCGTTCCCTCGCTGATCTCAACCTACTACTACCTTCGAGAAGGGCCATCCTTCGTGTAAGAAGAGATACCACCATGGACAGCGCTGTGAGGAGAACATCTGCTGTTCATGGAACAAACGTGTTGCAAGATTCAAGACACGGCACAGAAGGTGTCACCGCCTCCTCAACGACTCTATCATCACCACACGACGATGTAACCATTATTCCTCCAGTCAATGCTCCGCATGGCGAAAAGGAGAAGCAAGACATCAGTCCGCCTCCGCTACAGAAGCGCGAGAAGAACATTTGGATCGTCGTTCGCGCATTTACTCCCGCGTAAGTCTACCCATTGCTGTTTTTCTCTCACCCCTCGTGTCTTGGCTGGTCATTTTAAGGGCGCGTCGTGATTGGACCTCTTGGTTTGTGGTATTCTATGCAGATGGAGTCTAAAACATTTACAGATGGTTTACAATCAACATGGGCACTGGAATTGTTTCGATTCTTCTTCATAATCTTCCATATAATGGCGCCTGGCTATATTGGATTTCCGTCATCTTCTTCGTTCTCAACCTTACGCTGTTTATCCTCTTCACGTTTATATCCGCTCTCCGGTACTTGATATACCCCGGGCTCTTCATGACCATGATTAGGCACCCCGCAGTGCCTCTCCTCTTGGGAGCATTTCCAATTGCTCTCTCTACCATCGTTGAAATGATTATTTTAGTTTGTGTACCGGCATGGGGTCCGTGGACGGTTACATTGGTTAGTCACAGTAACATAAGTATAATACGCCTCAATCACTCACTCAATTAACTTTAACAGGCATGGACGTTGTGGTGGATTGACGCTGCTATATCGATCATAATTTGTTACTGGATACCATTTGTCATGTAAGCAACATCTATTATGGACCTTTTGTACACCATGAAAGAAAGTCCCCAAGACTAACATAATTGACAGTATGCATACTCACGACATCAAGTTGACGACGCTTTCTGCAACTTGGCTTCTGCCCATTGCTTCTCCCATCGTTGCGTCTGCCATAGGTGCTGTTGTAGCCGAAGTCCTGGAAAACGAACAGCATGCTCTATGGACTCTCATCACGTCATACATTCTTTGGGGTACCGCAATGCCTCTGTCCCTCACCTGCTTGGTCATCTTCTACCAACGCCTTTCAATGCACAATCTGCCGCCTCCCGAGGCCATCGTGTCCATGTTCTTGCCCGTGGCGCCTCTTGGTCAAGGCGGATATGCAATCATGCAGTTGGGAAAAGTCGCAGCACAAGTTTTCCCTGAGACTGGCACTCTGGGGAAGATGGGCACCCACTCCGGAGAAATACTATACGTGACAGGCTGGATTATTGGCTTCATCATGTGGGCAAACGGCCTGGCATGGATCTTCTTTGCGTTGGCCGGCATTAGTCGACGTAAATTTCCCTTCAACATTGGTTGGTGGGGATTTACTTTCCCTCTTGGCGTCTGGTCTGGTGCAACTATTGCCATTGGACAAGAAATGCCGTCTAGATTC
Source organism: Trichoderma pleuroti (assembly GCA_001721665.1). Classification (NCBI taxonomy): domain Eukaryota; kingdom Fungi; phylum Ascomycota; class Sordariomycetes; order Hypocreales; family Hypocreaceae; genus Trichoderma; species Trichoderma pleuroti. Next base: position 16,006 of record MDJU01000291.1, read on the forward strand.
TTTAATATTTTGGGAACTGTAAGTTGTACTTTGCCTATTGTGCCCATTTCTCTCGAATGTTTGGCTCCTTCGATTGCTTGTGCGAAAAGGAAAAAATGGACAATATTGGGTGCTAATTTATCTGCAAACTAGATTGCGTCGGTCATAGTAACGCTGCTGTGGATCATGGTTGCCGTAGGTACGATTTGGAAGATTGTAGATGGCAAAATCTTCATGGCACCAGATTTTGAACAGTGGAAGAAGAAAAGGGGCCAAGCCACGGAAGCGGCGTAGAACGTCAGTTTTGTAGAATCTGGCGCATCTTTTTACTTCGATTGAGTATCATCGCTTGCTATGATTCAACTCATATAGATATAGATCTGTCTTGCCTCAAAAAATAGAATGCACGTTATATTGCTAGAACCGATGGAGATTGTCAAAAATTGATGGCCTTCAGGATGGAAACGAATTGTTGATCTAAAAGCAGGAAAGCCGGCCAGCGTTGTACTCAAGGCAAATGCCATGAAGCCCACCTATACTTCAGGTCGCATTCACTGCCCCCAAACTTGTTTAAGAAAATCTTCCACGCAACAAGCAAAACTTCGGGCTTCTCTACGGCGGCGAAATGACCACCGCTCTCATGCTGGCGATAGAATTCAAGAGTGCCAGTCGCCTTGGCCCAAGCTTGGGGGATTGGTGCAAGCTCCTTTGGAAAGAAGGAGTAGCCGAAATGCTTCTTGATGTACCATTCGGGCTTCTCGTGAGCTCCAATAACGCCGGGGGTAAACAGCTAATAAACTGATTAGTGTATGCCTAATAATAACTTCAATGCAGAATGCATTACCTGTCGATATGGGTAGATGGATCGTGGGAATGTCTCAGTCAACCAGTATAGCGTAACCGAAGTAAGGATCTCATCAAGCGACGGGTCCTCATCGGTCCAAGCAAGAAACTTTTCACCAATCCTATTAAGTTTGTTAGCTGTCTTTTATCCTGGAATGGGATTGTCAAAGGGTCGTGTACCATGCAAGAAGCGCAATCGGGTTTGAAGCAAGTACAAGTCCAATTGTACTGGGCTTGGTGGCATGTTGAAGAGCATACGAAGAGCCGAGGTTCAAGAAGGCTTCAGCTCGCTTCAGACCCTCCTTCTCGATGTCGCTAATCTGAGCGTGTTTGATACCTTCTGGCTCGGGCATGATGCAGAAGTTTACTACATGAGGCGTTAGTATCTAGTTTATTGAAGCTCCAGCTTGCAACTCACTATGGATAGCCTTAGCTGTGTCAAAAGTTGCAGCCATAACACGCGACACCTTGCTGCCAATATCTCCTCCCTGAACTGCATATCCATTGCCAAATCCTAGCTCAATCATCAATGTGTTCATAATACTCGCAATGTTCTGAAGCTGAAAGTCTCGTGTGAGGGGTGGAGGCGAGGAGAAAGCATAGCCTGGCAGAGAAGGAACAATAATATGGTACGGAAGTGTTTTCGGAGTGTAGCGCTGAGCCAGGATCTGCAGAATGGAATAAAACTCCAAAAGGTTACCTGGCCAGCCGTGCAGGAAGAGAAGAGGGATTGCATCGGACTTTTGAGAAAATAATGCCACGAAATGGATATTGAAGACATCCCCGCCCTCCTTGATAGGGAGAGTGAAGTTGGGGAAGCTGTCGATGCGGTCTTCACATTTGCGCCTACATCTATCGTGTCAGCCATAAAATTATCCATCGAGTGGTGGTTGTGAGTTTGAGCTTACCAGTCCCAGTTCTCCCATTCTGCTTTGGCACGAATTAGCTAGTCTCGGCTGATACCAAATTGTCCGCCTGTCAATTCATTTTCGTACGTCTTGGGTCCGATTTTGGAGAGCTTCAATAGAGTTTTAAAGTCGCTAAGTTGTTGCTCTGGAACCGACACAGTAAAGGGAGCTGGAGTGGACTTTCTGTTAGCGGGGAGGTTTGCGAAAGACGCCATTTTTTATAGCTCCTGCAGCTGTATTATCTTATTGACGATGTATTCAAGCTATCGGCTTGGAGTTGTGTTGTTTGATGGTTGGAGTTGGTGTCTGACAGAATCTTGATGATGATGGACAGCCAAGGCTACTTTATAGTTCTCATCATGGTTCCTTTTTTCTTATCTTTTACAACTCCTTTACAGCATCAATGGAGTTTCGTCTCATGCGTAGATCTTCACAAACATGGACATTGTTCCCATCTGAAGCTACTCCGAAAGCTTGATTCCATGCCTCGGTTTGCCCATTGGGGCGTCTCACCTAAGTGTCTAATGCCCAATATGGAAATGCCATCCGCCACTGGGAGAGCATTCCAAACTATGATTTATGGAAAGGTATCGCCTTGACGTCATCCTTTATACAGATATCCCAAGAAGGGTAAGTATTCCAGACTGAGGTTTTGTATAATTGGTTTAATACGATTGAGCAGTCGGGAGAACATGCATTCTTCTCATCTGCCAGCATTCTGGCGATTTTGAGGTAGATGCAATAATGACTTTACGTGCAAAGTTTTACTGGAGGGAAGATTCAGATGTGAAATCATGGGCTTGGACACAACTTCAACATGTTTATGCAGTGGTATAATGAATTTGTGTATTGTAGCTCGCTGTCGAACAAAAAGCAATTGCCGCATTAACTGAAAAAAGATTCTCCCTCATTGCCCGCTATGAGGTACGCTCACGCTTCCTTGGATTTTTCGTGCGTGAGCCAAGGCGTAATGCCTCGTTTTCCTTCTCGAGAATTGTCACCCTTTCTCGGAGGCTCTGGAGAGAGTGAATCACGTCACCCTGCCCACCTTCGCTTGCATCTTCTTCTGATGGCCTTCTTGACGTTACTCTGGTAGATGAACTTGCGGTATCGTCAGGCTTGGCCATATCCTTCTTCAGCCTGGTACTTCTACGAGTCTCAAAATTTGGGTTGGGCTCTTCGGGTTCGGCTGTAGGTTTTTGAACAGGCTCATTAGCTGGTTTGGTGTGAAGATGATTCGTTTTATTGTCTTCAAATGATGGCGGCTGAACATGCCATCCTCTCTTGCTACATGCATCACAGTAAAATTTCTTTTGGCTCTCCGGTGGCTTTGGGACAACGCAATTTTGGTGATATGACCGGCAGCACGTGTCGCAATCTAGCATGCTGCCTGGTTTGCGACAGGTGTAGCACAATGCATTGTGTGGTGAGCCGCTCTCTGTAAAGCATTAGCTGTTGGTGTTTTCGATTGCGCGACCAACACTTGGGATTATGATGCAGACGAGGCCCAGCCGCTTTGAACAAAGGAATCGTCGTGAGGACAAACGTTACAAATCAAGCACGATTGCGACCACGGGAATTCTGCTTCAGTGTTTGATTGCAGTGGAGAGAATAACTACAGAATAGAACAAAAGTATGGAATACTCACTCTTCCACGCATGGTATATGATTTTCTGCTCATTCATGGTCAAAACAGTCCCCGGCGCAGCATAGGTAGAGATTCTGTACCCGGCGATGACGGGATATTTACTGATCTCCGCGGTGGACGTCCGCCGTCTCTTGGCTTGAGACTGAGTAGACTCTGCCATGGCGCTTTGCTTCAAAGTAGTGAAAGGGATCAGATACGATGGCGAGGGTTCAGAACCCGTTCATGAATCAAGCTGTAACAAGCAGCGTGGGGGATTTCCCAGGCCAGGCTCTATTATGGCCCAGCAGCAAGCATCACTTTTCAAGGGATGTGGAGGCAGAAGAACCGTGAGATGCCGGACTGGGGAGAGTTGCCCAAACAGGAACAAGCGGACACTTTAGCCAAAAGCAGCAACGTCATCCTACTGACATTGGGCCGTTCAGCTTGGAGCGAGTGAAAGAGCTTGATCAAACTCAATCTGAGCATTTCCCTCTCCTGTCCTCATGTGGCATGGATAAAGCTGTGTTACGTCTTGCCAATTCTTAATTCGACACTCCGTACGTCTCCTGATTCTGCCAAAGCTTGAGCTGTTACCTCAATGGGTAACATCCTCCACCGTCCGCCACCAACACCTCGCACGGCTATCGTTGTTAGTTGAGAGAGGGGCTTATACATTGCTTGACTGCTGTGTGAACCGGTAATCGTAGGCTGCGAACGGCAATGTCCCCCGGATCAGCGTGTCAACGATGCAGGCAGCGGCACATCAAGGTATGTAATTTCTGGCGTCTCCTTTGGTGTTGACGTTGCGACGGTGACCCTAACTGATAGCATCAGTGTGATGCGACAAGGCCCAACTGCAAGCAGTGTGTGTCTAGTAAACATGAGTGTCCGGGATACCCAGAAGACTGGAAGTTCATCAACAATGGCGCCAAGCCGCCTCGCAAACGACAGAAGAGGCAATCTGTCCGAGAAGCCAAGGCGCATGATGCAAAGGCATCGACTGGGAAACTCACAGAGACAAATGAAGACGCTGTCATAGAGATCCGCCGCGCCAACACGGCGTCGACCAGCCAGAGACCAGAGCATTTGGATATCCCGCCATTGGACTTCCCCAAAGAAGCTTCTGATGATGCCCTGCAGAGCTTGGATTCATCTATGCCCATTCAAGTCGAATTGGGCTTCGATCTCGGCGATAATCATGTCAATGAAGCGAGTGTTGTTGGCCTGCAGCCCGGTCACTTCGGAGCTCCTTTACCAGCCCCTGAGGAATCCCCGGGTTTGATGTCCTCTGGATCAACTGGCGAGTTCGAGATGGGGCTTGCTGCCCTAGCCTCGGAGTTTATGCTTGAGAGCGAACAAGAGATTGTCTTCCTCCTACGGCACTATACGGACAATCTGGCTCCATGGTACGTCCCCGCCCTGGCCGTGGACCATCCTCCAACTTTTCTAATGGACAATATTAGGTTAGACATTTTTGGAGACAAATGCTTCTTCCAAACTTGTGTCCCTCGCCTGGTTGGGACTCACCCCGTGCTTAAATACGCAATAGCAGCACTTTCTGCTAAGCATTTGAGCAATCTGGGCGGCTTCCGAGCCACCAACTGCGGCCCCATGAGCACCTTGGCATTGACGGAGCTTTATCCCAGTGCAGGCAGTGTTGACTGGGCGTTTAAAGCTGCCAGCTACTACCATCAAGCAGCTACACACTCTCAGAATCCGTCCCCGCTTTACACCACTGAAGCTAGTTTGATCTCGACGGATGTTGCAATGGCGAGTAATGCCATATTGACCGTTTATGAAATGATTGACCCAAATTATGATGAATTTTACATGTAAGTACCGTTGTCAATGCTCTACCCCGGCAATTGCTGCTACTTCTTATGATGTTTGCTCTGCACAAAAGATGGGCGAACCTCATGAGTTGATTTCTGAAAAGGAGTGAGCAAATCTAACATCGAATCTAGGCGGATCCGTGAGATAAAGGGCCAGCTATTAAGATACCCCAACGACGGCTCAATATCACAGCCGGTGTTCACACCCTTTAAATTTCACGGCAGCCCTGCGGCTTTGGCCAGCTACTGGCATTGCATGCCCCACGATCTCTTCAGCTCGTATGACCAAAAAAGGACACCACAGCTGGACGATGAAACCCCATATAGCAGGTTGGGACGCTCCGATGATGATTTTAGTCTCAATGAGCCTCCATCCATGACCAAGACGCCCTGGGTGCAACTATTCATATTGATAACGCAAATCATTGACAATTTCGCCACCAATCCGAGCCGGCATGATCGTGCGACCAAGGATATGGACCGGAACAGCAGCTGGGATTATCTCTGGAACGCCTTGGATCGGTGGCACGCCCAACTCGATCTACAATTCGAGCCATATTCTCACTATAAGCTTTCTAGCCATCTAACACTCTCACAAGGCCTCGTGGAGCCGGTTTTTGACGAGATACTCTTTCCTTCACCAGTGTCCGCAGCGACGCTGTCATACTATCACTTTGCTTGCATCCTTTTACTCCTCGCCAAACCGACCGACCAATCAAACCCCCAGGCCATGCTGCTTTATTACCGAGAGATATTGACAGACATAGAGGACCATTGTACAAAGATATGCGGAATTGCAGCTGGCCGACCAGGTCCGGCCGCTCGGATACACTCTGTGCAGCCACTCTTCCTGGCTGGACAATGCTTGGTGGAGCCACGATTACGGACAGCTGTTGTACAGCTCCTACAAGATGTCGAGGCAGATACAGGATGGCCAACAGCAAGCCACATAAGCAGGCTTCATCAGGGATGGAACAGGAATACTCGGACAAATTGACGTCTGGGAGATGAGAGCTAGCTAATGTTGGTGTGATTCTGGTCAACTGGAATAACGGTGTACATTTTTTGTTATGGGCATCTTGTTAGTACCTATTCAGTGTCTAAGCGTTTGTTTTATCCCATAGACATGGCAAAAGCACTCCTGTCAATGCATCGGCAATCATCTCTCGTATATGTGCGTAGATATCGGATCTTGCGGTCATTTCTCACATGTAAGTGGTGGGATTCTCTCTTCTGGCGCGCCTATTGGCTGCTTCCAACACACCATCTGTAGGTGATTCGGCGACCGCAGCGTTGAAATCTCGTTGCAACACCCCGACAACACGATTTGCTCAAGGATTCCCCAGGGCAGCGTGGCATTTACTGCAGAAATCTGCAATCTCTGCCAGCTGTTTGTCAATCTTCGTCCGTGAAGCTATCGACAATTAATAATGTCAAATTTAGAATGCATCGCACCATGTCTTGTATTCATAATCAAGACGGCGAGCCCGTATAAGTGTACGAATATATAACATCGAGGGACCGCTGCTTCGATGCAATTTCTTGCCCTCTCCCGTTTTGCTCGCGCAATTCCCTGAACCATTGTACTCCACTGCAAAACTATCGCAACCATTTGCGAGGCGTACTGGTGATAGTCGCAGCCAAAGAAGCCCCTCAGCCCATCGCATTTTCTTCCCAGCTTGACCGAGTGCTAACGAACAGCTCCGCAGCTTAGGGTCGTCCGTCCGTGTCTAGCACAGTGTCCCACGCCGGTTGTTCCAGGTTGTCTTTTAACTGGCCGGGCTCCCCGCTTCAGGTGCAAATAGTTGCCGTGCTCTTTTACAATTTTCTAATGGGTGCAGGTATGTTGGCAGTATTAGCGAAACGCCGAAGCCACGGTGGGCAACTCGAGCCTCAACTCGGGGTTCAATTCGGTGCTCAACAACGGGCAATAACAAGTATATAAGTGCCCTGCTTGGTCTGAGAATGACTGTTCAATTCATTTTGCATCACTCTTAATCCGACCAGCAACTCAACTCCCTTCAGATAGACTCAAACCAACTCTCAAGCCTCTTACACACTACAATCTTCGCAATGGCCCCTACTCTGTACATCGCAGACGACACCTGCTCTCGCGCCGCTCAGCTAATCGCCAACGAGCTTGGAATTGAGCACCAGCTCGTTCATTTCGATGTGTTTGGCAAGAGCACCTCCAGCGGCGAGGACTTTGCCACTGTCAACCCTCTTCTCTATGTCCCTGCCCTGAGGCTGGACAACGAGTCCAAGGACATCATCTCCGAGACCATTGTCATCTGCTCATACTTCGCCGATCAGAAGCCTGAGGCCGGTCTGGTCCCTGCTGCAGGGACCCTGGAACGTGTCAAATACGACCAGTTCCTCGTACAGCTGGCCACTGAGATTGCCCAGAAGCACATTCCGCTCATGCGCAAGCTCATGACCCCTGAGGGTGTTGAGTTCCACTCCAACAAGCTCCAGAAGGCCTACAAGCTCCTTGACGACCGCTTGGCCAAGACCCCTTACCTGTTTGGTGGCAACCTCACCGTTGCCGACGCTTACGTCTGGGGCACTTTCTGGAGCTCCCGCTCTGGCGTCGACCTGTCTCACCTTGAGAACCTCGCCGCTTGGAAGGCCCGCCTTGAGGCTCGCCCCGCCGCCATCAAGACCATCAAGGATGAGGCCGAAGTTGTCGCTGTTCACAAGGCCCAGATCGCCGCCAGTGCTTAATCGTCTCTGACATGATTTATGACTTTTTCTTTAGACGCGAATCATAAAATAGGAGAAGGCGACTTGTCGAATTAGCGGAGTCTTACAAATACAGTGGGGGGAATTTCTCGTATTACAGTAGAAGGGTGCAGCTATAGAAACAATACCACGAGACGTTATAGATGTACAAGATTAAAGTTAGAATATAGATCAATTCAAAGTTGCTTTTTACACCTTACGAGTTTACAAACATAAACTGACAAGATTCCGGTGATGGCGCACTAAAAACTGCTCTGGACATCTCCTCTCTGTGCAACACACAGAACGAAACAGGCAAAAGCCGAGCCTGAATTGCTCAACTACTGATGACTTGCAGGCGCCAAACACAGCGCCATTCTAATACGGTAGCTTGGAAAATGGCCTGAAAACTTGACGAGTTCATCCCGTAATTTGCACTAGGTGGAGTCTCATCCATCAGCATTTAGAGTTACACTTAAGCTCTCCTAGACTAGTTCAGCAACCTCCGGATGAACAATTTCAATTGGTTCGGGGCTGTATCCTTGTATCCGTTGATATGGCCAAATGCATGACCTTCGCGTGCAAGGTATAGGGAATTTTTGAAGCCAAACAGTTAGGCTATCGCGCTGTTGACACGAATACAGAACGGCGGAGAAGTTGGCCATCTGGCCTTTCTCCTCAACCTTAAATTGAGAGATTCCCGACTCTCTACTTGATGGAAATCCTGGAAACCACATCTTGCTCTATCAATTCTACTGAAATGAATGGTGAGAGCCTGCGGTTTAGCTGGAGGTTAACCCTCCTTTGCGGCTTGGTTGCCGTAATAGCGAGCCCTCTATTTGCCAACAACCTGCTATTCCGCTATTTCTCTCCTGAATCTGTCGAACCAGAACCAGAACCAGACATCCCACTGCCCGTATACAAGGCAAGCGTGGTGACGAGACCGAAGCCTGAGGTCGTCGGTTCTAACAAAGATGAGATGTCCCACTCGTCAGCTCATCTCCTCCAGAGGGCGTCCAAAGGTTGGACATATATACCAAGCGACGATGACAGAATGAGCGAAGCAACAGAGACAAACAAGCCAAAAGGCCCAGAGTCACGCGTTGTCCTACATCACTCCTTTGGGGATATTAATAGAAACAATCGGCTAGCCGTGGTACCTTATGGGAATGGTTTTGTTGATGGAATTATCCGAGCGTTTCAGCAAGATCTTCATCTCGTCCTCCGTCCTGATGATATCTGGTTGGCTATTACAGTCCAGCTCAGCTTTTATATCAATGCCCATGCCGAAGAGTTGAGAAGCTTATTCGTTGAACATGATGGCAAGAAACAACTCGTCATCGACTTGTCGCCTCAGACGATGATCAATCTTGACATACCATACGCGGCAAAACTCTTTACCAATTTAATCCAAGAAAATGTGCGGGATCCAGATCTTCAAAGCTGGATATTGCCCGACTTTTCCACAACGACCGACAATGACATAAGCGTCGCAGCAATGGTTATGATGGCAACTACAAAGGCATATTTTGAGTACATTATTCTATGCGGTTGTGGATTCCCAAGTGTCACCCTTGTAGGTGAGAGAGAAGATTGGGTAAAGCTCCTTGAGAAACTGCCCAAACTTGCGACGTTCGGTCAAGAGCCTGTCGAATGGAGCAAACTGCTTGTTAAAGTGGTGGAGAAAATGATTGAGACATTTGACCGGCCAGAAGACGAAGATACGAAAGAATTTTGGATGAAGGCAGTCCACAGAGCTGGTGCGGAGGCATCAGGCCGAGGAGTGGACACGTTATCCGGATGGATCACGGCGTTCTGCTTCTGGGATAAGGAAGGCAAGATGATTCGACAATACACAGACGATGAAATAAAATTATTCTCGTTCGACGGAGAAGGAGATGAAGACAGGAAGAGACTCGTTATTGATGATGTTGTTTTCCCAATCATCAGAGCTAAAAGTGTGCCACAGGCCGTGGTCGAAGTCCCCGTCAAAGTTGTGGATATGTCGACAATGCTTCAATATGAGACTACCATTGTAGCAGGTTCCGTGGGTATGACAGCAACCGCCAGTGAGAACAAAGGGGAGTTTAACACTTTCCAACCACGATCGGGCTGGTGGATGTTGCTTGATGAGGTTAAGCCGATTGAATAGGAGGAGTTGGAATAAACATGTAGACAAAAGACGTGAGGAGGTGAGCGTGCCTTGAAGGCTACGCCATGGCCCATTGCTACGTTATAAATAGAGCTTACTACATGCCAAAACTGTTGCTTTTGTATATTTTAATATGTGTCATTTACATTCATTCCTCAAGTCTTTTCTCCTTGTACTTTCCCAGTCTCGTACAGTGCCCATTCGATACCGAACCAGGCATGTCATAGGTATTTCATCTCTGAAGTAGGGTTTGAACGTATTGACATCATATTTCAGATCATGAGTCTTACGTCGTCTTAGACTCAATGGCCACTTTCTTCTTCTCACCAACTTCTATTTTGCGTGTTTCATATCACTTCTTAGCATGCCCGTCGTCCTCGGCTTGTTGTCCACATCATCTACCCCTTGCATGCAGGCCACCGTATCACTCGCTAGTATCGGTTTTACATAGCGAAGCATTCTATTTACGAGGCGTTATGCCTACGATTCTAGTGTGATATGACATAGCCCCATACTTCATTTGGTCCCTCCGCAACCCGATGACTCCCTTTTTTATTCTTTCCTTACGTGGCACTGCCGGCTTAGTTCCAATAATTGCGCGACACGTATGCGCATATCTAAGCTGGATCAAATCGATGGCTTCTGATGGGTTTATCAGGAACGCCTTGCTTACCCCGCAGGTCAATGAGTAGGAATAGCTAGGGTGTCTCAGATCAAGATGGTGCATGGGCGAGGAGTGTGAGTGAGTGGTCAAGCTGTGTTGGCCTACACAATGTAGGGGAAATGCAGGCAGGGCATCATGACGGCGATTTGAGATGCCACGTATAAGTGCAGTGTCTAATATATGCGCTTTTACATGACAGCGCAGTACAATGGTTGGCTAGAAGTATGCAAGGGAGTCAAATGCGAGGACGTGCATATACACAAATCGCGGATGCCGTTCCAAATGCCGTCTCGTCAAAATCGCCAATAATATTCACGATTAGAACCGCGTGGTCCTCTTGACAAACTGGAAACAACGGGCTCAGCCGGCAAAGATCTCCGAATGATTGGCCTAGACTTAAGATCCAGTCTGTTCTAGACTACGAGTCAGAAAGAGCCTTTGCCTCCGGCTTAACATCAATGTCTTGTAATGCATCTTGGGGTGGGGTAGAGTGACACCCATCGACGCTATTGTTCCTCCTCGTAGTACTCAATGCAGTTGGACCTCTTGAGAGTAACAGACATACGATGGAACCATTTGCACAGCATAAGAACACAAACACAATTTATTCAGCTCTCTAGAGAACCGCCTCCGTTGCGCATATGGCGTGAAATGCATCCTTGTGCAAGTCTCTAACATCACATCTAGCTAGCAGCCAATCAACACACCTCTATGTGACAGGAAAAATGGCAGAGCACATAGTGTCCATGAAGCCCAAGCTTGTATCCAAATACAAAAGTTGATTTTGTGAAAAATAGAAGTTCTAATACACAATGTCCCATAATATTGAACCAACCGTATCTCGCTCTCATGGGCTATAGCGGAGACACGGCTGAGATGCATGAGCCTTACGCACAATTGCTTTCACCGGCTGCACGTTCCTTGTCCCTGGAAACTAGATCCTCAAGGCGCTCCAGACGACACCCACAGGTGCCTCTACCCGACAAATCGTCGCTTTTAGTGGTTGGAGCCATCGACCGGTGAGACACTTACATAGAGTAGCGTCATGCAGCGACTTCAGATTTGCGTTACCAAGGTAGTTCTAGGCTCTTGTTGATGCTTCATTTACGCCAACACATTGCTTCATGACCCTGGTCTCAGCTTTCATCATCCCTTGCAGTTACAGTTGGGGTATACTGTACTTTGTTCTCCTCTTTGGCCTTTGTAACACAAAAATAACCTCTGACTTCCTTTCAGAGTCTAGGCTTTTAGTATTTGAAGAAGCCTACCTATATATGACGTGTTGGTGTGGTGTGGCATAACGAGCATGGGTAGAGGCAGAGCGGGAAGCGGAAGAGAGCCAGGTCAGGAACAGTCTAAATCCCGGCACCCGGTTCAGCTGAACACTATTAGCGCTTCTCCAACTGGTTTATTCAAGCTTCAAGCACCTTTTTGGTGAGGGGAGATGTGCATATCAAAATATTAATGTCTGCCTCCACCCCATTTATCTATATAAACATGTCCCATGCCCTCCAGTTTCCATCCCTTGTAATGCACGCAGTGTACGCAAGAAAACAATCCTATTCATTTTACAAAATATCTCGACCACAATCTGTCTTCTATCAATATGTCTACCAGCTACACCATCTCTATAGAGAACCAACGTGGCCAGAACACCAACTATGCTGTCTTCATGAACCCTCCGGAGTTTACTGGAGGCCAGCAATCTTGGATGAATGTGTGGTACACCTCATTCGTTCCTCATCATGGAAACTTTGAAGTCCGCACCGGAGCAGACTTTTATGCGTGTAGGAAAATATCTGAACTAGTTTACAGATGTCCATTAGTGCTAATGACCGACTTGACAGGGGTTGGCACTGTACCTACGGCACCATCGCCAGGTGTCGTAGTCAACAGTGGCATGAGCCTTTTGGCTCGTCTTGGTACAACTGGGGCCCCTGGAAGTGAGGAATAGCTGTCCTAAAGATATGAAACATGACCAACAGGCTAACGACTTTTTTTTAAATAGGCACTTTTGACAAAAAGATCATTCAAAGCTTCCCCACGATTACTGAGATCAGCCCAAGTGCCATTTCTAGTGCCTATGAGATCAAGACTGGTACCGACTTTGAGGTCCCTAACAATACTTATCTTGTTGGTCTAGCGAAAGTCAACAACCGTGGACAAGTTGCCCCAGTTGCTTCAGTATGCTGATCTGGCCATCCCAGAATCGTAGACTACCTGCTGACTTGACCAGATTGCCCCATACAACAATATGAATATCCAGATTACTCCAAAGATGAAGTTCTTTGTCTCCGAAAGTCACCAAGTTCCGGGCGAGATTGTTGACTATGATGCTGTTGTTAGAGACGGCGCTACCATTGACTTTAGCAGTGGTGAAGGTCAGGGCAAATTCTACGCCCGCGTGACCCAAAACACTGACGGCAGGTTTGCCGTTACTTATTATGACAACTTCGATTAAGAATCGGACGGAGCCAAGGATCTATACCTAAATTTAGTCAGATAGTACAATCATCGTAATTATTGTGTCTATTGCATTGAACTAATACGTATCAACCTCCTAAATTTAGAATCTCATCTTCACCTTCCCTACAGCCAGCTCGATACCTGGTATTGTTTGTATTTCCATCCCGTGAACGACGAAAGACCAGTCCCTGATGCAGTATAAACAAACTCATATGGTAGGTGCCCAGTCACCAGCTGTGCAAAATGCATTGACATACGCCCAGGAAGACGGGCTGGACTCATTGACCACATTTTCCACACCCTTGCCGCCCCAGGCAAAGCCGTAACGACAGAAACAAGCCAGCCATTCTCGCAACCCGGATTAACTGTAAATCACCATCTGAAACACTCTTGGCCTCTGCTAAAAAAGTCTGCCAAAATATACCCTCGAGTTCGTGGCGGTTATCATAGTAATGCCACCCCTCAGAGTCCATGTATCCAAGAAGATTCTCAAAGCCCCACAGGGAGAAGCCAAAAGGAAGGATCCTCGCCTCAGCCCAGTCAACAATCCCTGTAATGCAACCAGTTTCAGAATTTATGAGCACGTTCGTTTCATTAAGGTCTTGGTGAGTAAGGACAAAAGGGAGTCTCTCCGAGAAGAGCGACGGTAGCTCTTTGCGAACTGCATCTAGGTTTGTCGCAAATTGAGGTGGTAGCGATCGGGAAAGACGGTCGAGTTTAGAGCGAAATTCGACAAGTAAGGCAGCAGTCTTATCTGGACACAAACTTTGGCCGTTGTTCCACGACTGAGCGAAGAATCTATACTCTGTTAGGCGGAGTTTAAATGAAGCAAGGGAGTTGTGGACATACTTAGCAAGGTCTTTGGCAGTGTTACGCTGTCGAAACCTAGCCTCTGGAGGTTGTATGGTAGAGCTGTCGCATGCGATAATGTAAGCAATCCCAGGAAGCTTGTCCATCTCGTAGATGTGGAAAGGCCGTGATTGACCAAGTATCCCATGGTACTTGCAACCAGCCACAAACTGCGGATGGATCGTCCTGGCGTGGTTCAAAAGACCAATGTCCATTTTGGAATCATGGCATCGGAATTGGAAGAGCTTGGACCCCTCTGGCCCAGCCGTCAACGTGTAGCTGAACGCTCCCTGGATCTGGACGGGATTCACCGGCCCGCCGACACGGGACAGCGCAAAGTCATCACATTGCTGCCTTACCACAGACGTGCTCTTTGTGAAGAAAGAGTTGATTGCGCCACTTAGGGTATAGGGGGCTTCCATTGAATCGATGACCAACAAGGCGGTGGAGAGAACTGGGGAGAATAGTTAATAAGTTGGAGTGTCTTGTGCGTGAGAAGTGTTGCCAACTTAAATACGGTTGGTCGGACAGGACAAAACGAGAGCACGTGAGATTGCGTGTCTGTGATATGCTCACATAGTTTCGATTTCACTTTGCGTTGTTCGGTCCAGTCGGTGGCTCTCTCTATAGGTGGCCAGATAAATGCAATTCATCATTAGTTTTCATGTCTACATCCATCCAGCATTCCATAAATACCTATATGTATCAGTCCCCTATAAGAGAACGTCATTTTCATCTTCTCCACGCATTTGCCGCCACCAGTTTGAAGCATCTTGCATCTCATCATCTTCTTTAAGTAAAAACCACCATTTCCTCGTAAACCATGGTTTTGCCTCCCAGCTTCTCAAATCCCAGGGCACTCTGTTGCCTCGGGTGCCAACGCCATTGTCAGCGTTCCCCCAGCAGGTCAAGCCGCCTGATATCATGTCATTGAACAATTCTTGCTGATCCAGCAGACAAGGATCGTTGGTAGCGAAAGTGACCGCACGCTCTCTGAAATGAGGAAAGATGATCAAGTCGAGGTATGAGGCATGTGGCTGAGAAAGTTGAGTCAGGCTTGGTCGAAGGTGCAGCTTCACAGTTTGTTCGAAATAGTGTGCTGCAGTTTGTACAGAAGTGGCGTTGCTGAACATGTAAAAGGGAGAGGGTCTGTCGTTAAGATAGTCTTCAGAGGTAACGCCAATTGAAGCTGCGATTGCTAGAGTGGCTGCTAAGAATGTCATATCACGTAAACGAATATGATTAATCAGTAGGAACGGCGTCAATGGGATAATTGTTTGCTGTTCTCTCCCCCCATGGTTTTCATCTACCCCCGTCTGATCTGGATGCTTTGACGCGGTCAAAATATGGTTGTCTGATGGTATGATAAGTGAATAACCCTGTATCTCCGACGCTGAGAGGTAGTCGTTTAGAGTGTGAGGTTCCAGCTCTCTAGAGGCTATCAAGTTATTATAGTCCCACCGACCGGTACCGGTCGTAT
The DNA here is from genome assembly GCA_001721665.1 of Trichoderma pleuroti. Classification (NCBI taxonomy): domain Eukaryota; kingdom Fungi; phylum Ascomycota; class Sordariomycetes; order Hypocreales; family Hypocreaceae; genus Trichoderma; species Trichoderma pleuroti. The sequence goes on from MDJU01000291.1 coordinate 31,527, forward strand.
CATTGGGTCTTCTTGTCCTCGGCAAAATGAAGGGTTCAGCTTGAGAGGAAGTATCCTCCAAGTGCGGCCAAGCATCATTCTGTGCCTCAAGAAGTCGGAGGGATGGGGACAAGAGAGAGTCAAAATTCGTGATATTTGGCTAAGTCCTCCTATTTAAACAGTAGTTTTTTCCTATTTAAACAGTAGTACTTTACATCACAAGCTAGATTTACCCCCTTAATCGTAATTACTATACCTATATACTAAAATATAGTGTAATATACTAAGAAGGAAGATTACTATATAAAAATTTATATTATAATACTAAAGATTATTATTATAACTTAATTTATTTAAGGATAATAATTCTAACCCTTTTTATTAAAATAAATATACTTTTTATAGCCTAGTTAATTTATTTTTATTATTATTTTTTATTTAGGTAGCTAAAATAATAATAATATCCTTAGCCTTAGATTTTATTATAGCTTTTATTTTATTATTTATTATAATAAACCGGGTCCTATATATACTATAGGTTAACTATTCCTAAGGAATAAACCTTAGAAAGGGTTTTATAGTTTATATTAGCAGAGGCAGTTAAGTTAGTAAATAAGCAATCTTATTACTAATTATAAAATAAAGAATTTAAGTATTTAATTTAAATACTATTATATTAGTATAATATTAACTAGTTATCTAAGTATTTTAATAAGTAATATAAAGTAGACTTATATATTTAGTTAGTGTAACATCCCAACCCAATACTTAATTAGTATAGGGTAAGTTCCTAAGGTAATAAGCTAAGGTTAATTAATTTATATTAGTAAAGAGGATAAAAAGTAGCTTTAAGTAAATATAATTATAAAGCGGGTAAAATATAATAAAAATTCAATTTATATTTAATCTTAATGCTTTAGTAATAACTATTTATTTAGGTTATCTAAAGAGTATAAAGAATTAAATCTTATATATTTAATTATTTTAAAAAAAAGCACTATAGTCTATTACTTTTAGAAGTATCTAAAGCACTTATATAAGTTATTTTAATTATAAAAATATAGATTTTTATTAATTTTTTTAATAATTAATTATTTAGATAATAGTTCTTTTAAATACTTCTTTCTTATACTTTTTTATTAATTTAAATTATAATATAATACCCCCTTTTTTTATTAATCTTATCCTTAAGACTTAATAAAGCTTTTATACTTAATTTAGCTATAGTATATAATTTTTATAAAGTATATTTTCTTTTTTTTTTTATATTTTTACTATATTTAATTCTTCTATAGGAGTTTATAAAAGATATAAGAACTTTTCCTTAGTAAAATATATATTAATTTCTAAAGTAGCTGTAGATATATTATATACTTATTATTATTATCTTAAACTAGCCTATATAATTTCTAAAACTTCTTTTTATTATAAAAATTATATAAAGGTAAAGAAATTTTATAATAATATTTTTATTATAAGTATTTATAAGTAGATTTTTTAATTCCTTAGTGTAATAATAATTAACTTTCCTTAGTTAAAAGAGTAATAGCTTAAAAGTATTTTTTAAAGTATAAAAAAAAAAGGCTAAGGAGTATTTTAATTCTTTAAATACTTAAATAATTAAGTTATAATCTAAGTTAGCTAAGGCAGCTAGTTATGAATTATATATTTAAAAGATATATAAAAAAGTAAAAAAGTAAAGTAAGGAATTATTTTATTAAGAAATAGTTAAGGCTAATGCTAAAGTAACTATAAAGTAGGCAGTAGTATAAGATTTATAGTTATTAAGTATTCTTAATAATATAAATTAATCTTCCTTAGGTATTAATTTAAAGTTTAAAAATCTAAGTCCTTTTATATTATTAAAAGAAACTTATATACTTTCTTCTTCCTAAGTAATTTTATTTATTAAGTAGCTGGCGTTAAGAGTTTTATATATAATCCTAAGTTTTTTTAAAAGTCTTAGATTAATTCTATATTATTAAAACTTTTAATAAGTTCTTATATATTATAAATTAAGTTATATCTTTTTTATTTAACTTAATACTTAATTTTATTATTTTCTTTTAGATTTTTTTTATATTACTAAAACTTTCTTAACTTCTTATTTTTTTTTTATCTTTAATAATAATAATTTTATTTAAGATTAGTTTTTCTATTGCTTTATTAATTTATGCTTTTTTTAAGAGTAATATATAAAATATAAAGTATTTTTAATTATATATTTTCTAGCATTTCCAGTTTATAATTAATATTACTAATTTTCTTTAAGATTTTAAATAGGCTAATTTTCCTAAAGTTAAGTTTATTATTTAGTTAGTTTATCTTAATATTTAGTATTTTATAGCCTTATATATATTAAAGTAGGTAAACTATATCCCCTTCTTAAAGGGTTAGTCCCTTAATCCTATTTTTATTTATATAATATTTTATATACTTTTAAATAAGTTTTAGTTATACTTTTAGTTCTTTATATAAGTTAACTATTAATTTTACTTAAAGTTGTATTTTATTAGTATTAGGTTTTTTCTAAGGTGGCCTATATACTAAAGGAGTATATTTATATAAAGCGTAAAATAGCGTTAACTTAGTTAATTTAGATTTTATATTATTATAGTAAAGTTAAGTAAGAGGTAATTTATTAACTTAATTATTTTATTATAGATTAATAAAATATTTTAGGTATTATTTAATAATTTAATTTATTTATTTTATTTAACTATTTATCTTAAAATAGTATATATTACTAAGTTTATAGTTTACTTTAAGTTTTATTATAAATTTTTACTAAAACTTAAAGGTAAAAGTTTATCTTTTATTAAAGATAATTTCTTAAGGTATACTATAGTTAGCTATTATTATTTTTAGATATATATATATAAGATCTTTAGCTAAGTGTAATTTTTAATAAAGCAGAAAGTATACTTACTTTATAAATTTATCTACTACTACTAAGATATTATTATAAGTTGCCTTAGTAAAGGGTTTTTTAAAAAGTAATAGGTTTATAATATAATTAAAGGTAACTATTTCTTATAGTAGTTTAGGTACTGGCAAGGGTTATAGTTTTCTATAGGGTTTATATCTTTTATATTTAGTATATTAATACTTATTATAGGTTATTATAATATTAGCGGCGATTTTCTTTATTTCTTTAAATTAATATATTATAAGTACTTATTAGTATATAGTTATAATTCCTTAGTATTTAAATAGCGGATATTTATAGATATATTTTATAACTTTCTTTTATAGTTCTAGAGGTATTTAGTATTTGTTTTTATTTATAAGATATTTATTTTTTATTATAATTTAAGATAGAAATTAATATAGTTCCCAGTTTCTTATATATTTCTTAATTTCTTTAAAGAGTTTATTATACTCTTATATTTTAAAGATTATATTAAAAAATCTTTATTTATAGTTACCTTATATATTTTAATATAGTATAATGCCTTAGTAGTTAGGGATTTCTTAAAAATAGTTAATTCTCTTACTAAGTATATTAGCTCTTCTGTTTTTTAATCCTTTATAGTATATAAGTTTATAATTAAATTTACTTAGAAATTTAAAGTATCCTAGCTGTTTTTTAAATAGTTTTTAAGTAAAGGTAAAGTAAGTAATATTCTAGTAATTAATAAAGATTTTAATTTAGAATTTACTTTCTTTGTAATATTAGCTTTACTATTTTAAATAGCTTTTAATTTTTAAGAATTCTTTATTATAGACTATATAATTAAGTTTGGCTTTATTAAGCTTTTGTAAGTAGAATACTATAGGATAGAGTTTTTTTTTTTATTATCTTATTAGTTTAATACTCCTCTAATTATATATTTTAATATATTAGTTTTAATTTCTACTGGTTTCTTAAGGTTATATATAGCTAATATAAGTTCTAAGGCTATAGCTTATTTAATTTACTTAAAATACTTATTTAGCTCCCTTTATTTAGTTAAATTTTTAATCTTTTTTTATTATATTAGTTAAAGGTTAAGCAAAAGTTAAGAAGTTTTAAATAAAGTATTAGTAATAATTTACTAATTTAATAAAACTTTATATTTTTTTAACTAATGTTAGTGTTGGCTATTTATTAATAGTAGTAACTTTCTTTAGGTTTATTTATATAGTTCTAGGGGTAATAATATATTTTAAAAATTCTACTTCTTATATATAAAATTAATACTTTTTAAGGTTTATAAAAAGGTAATTATCTTATAGTACTTAAAGTATTAATTATATATATTTCTTATATTTTTGTTTATTTTTAAAGTATATTAGGATATTATTTAGGTAAATAATAATAAATTTATTTTAATATTTCTAAAGGATATAGTTAATCCTTTTTTAAAAAGATATAGGTGTATTTATTAATTCTTAAGGTATTATTAAGATTTATAAAATTCTCCTAGGGTACTAAAGGCTATTATTTATTTATATCCTTCTTTTATTTAAGTTAATCCATAGGCATTAGTAAGATTTAATTAAGTATATATTATAGCTCCTTATAGTTAATTTTATACTTTAGATATTAATAATAAGGGAGTTTAATCTTTAATTATAATATTATTTAACTATTAATAATTAATAATTAATTATAATTTTCTGTTTTTCTTTAAAATAAAGATAATAGAGTATTATACTAAGGAGTTAAAGATCCTAATATACCCTTTTTTCTTTTACTCTTATATTTATTTATTAAAAGTATCTAATTCTAATTAGTTAAGATTATATAATGGAAAGTGCTTTAGTTATTTCCCTTTTTTTAACTTTATTATATAGTTTTATTTAGTATAAGGTAGTATTTATATACTTTTATTAAGGTTTTTTAAAGTTTTATAAAATAAAGCCTTAAATATCTAATATTAATTTAAGATATTAACTATTAAGTTTATAGGTTTTTCCTTCTTTTTTTCTTAATTATTATATTTTTCTTTTATAGTTTTTAGAAATTAGTTAAGTTTATATAAGTCTTATTTCCCTTTAGTAAACCTTTTTAAAAATTAAGCTTCTGTAGCTTTTATTTATTTTTATTAATACTACATAAAGATATTTTTAAGTTTTAGAAGTTAAGGTTTCTAGCTTCCTTTATTCTTTTTCTAATTTAAAGTTCTTTTATTATTTTACTAATAAATTAGGCCTTTACTTTATATTATTAAGGGTTTATATTAACATAACTATAATATACTTAAAATAATATTATATTTTAGGGTATTAATAATATTGTATATTACTAAAGTAATTTAACTAAATACTTTAAGATATAGGTAATTAATTTATCTTCTTACTTATTTATTATTATAATTAAACTATTTTCCTTCTTTATAAAAGAGTTAGTATAATTTTTTTTTTATATTTATAATAACTATAGGTATATTATAGTTATGGCTAATATATAGTTCCTATTTACCCTAAAGTTTACTAAAACTTTAAGTAGTTCCTTATTTTATATTATTATAAAAGTGATTTTTTTTTAAAAACTTTTTATTTTTTATTACTATTATATTTATATTCCTTTTTAAAAAATATAAATTCTTTATTAATTTTATAGTGCCTTTTATCTAAAGACTATTTTAGTTTTTTAAGTGCTAGTTTTTAATTTTATTTAAGGTATATAATTTATAATACTTATTCTTATAGTTAATCTATTCTACTGCTTTATAGTAAAGTCTTAATTACTTAATATAAATTTTATAAGTAACTTTATTACTTTATAGGTTATCTAGGGTCTTTTAATATTTATAATATTTTTTTAAGTAAGTCTTCGGGTACCCCTTTATAAATTCTAAAGTTAAATCTAGTTTTATATAATTAATTTACTAATTATTATCCTATAGCTTACTTTTCTTTTAAGGTTAAGTTATACTAATCCTTTAGCTTATGCCTTTAATATCTAAGGCAGTCTAGCTTATTATAAAAGATAATATTATAAATAAAAGGTTATTTATAAATTCTAAGAATTATAAATTATTATACTTAAACCTTATTTAATTACGCTTTATAAATATAAAAACTATAAATAAGTAGAAAACTGCCTAAACCACTAGTATATTATATATAAAACCTTAAAAATTATTTAATAGTATAAATTAAAATAAGGGAACTAAAATATATACCTTTAAATAGTATTAGCTATATAATAAGCTAGACTGCCTTAGATATTAAAGGCATAAGCTAGAGGATTAGTATAACTTAACCTTAGAAGAAAAGTAAGCTATAAGATAATAATTAGTAAATTAATTATATAAAATTAAATTTAACTTTAGAATTTATAAAGGGGTACTTAAAGACTTACTTAAAAGATATTATAAGTACTAAAAAAACTTTAGATAACTTATAAAGTAATAAAGTTACTTATAAAATTTATATTAGGTAATTAAGACTTTATTATAAAGTAGTAGAATAAATTAACTATAAGAATAGGTATTATAAATTATATACCTTAAATAAAATTAAAAACTAGCACTTAAAAAACTAGAATAGTCTTTAGATAAAAGGCACTATAAGATTAATAAAGAATTTATATCTTTTAAAAAGAAATATAAATATAATAGTAATAAAGAATAAAAAAGTTTTTAAAAAAAAAAGATTATTTTTATAATAATATAGAATAAGGAACTGCTTAAAGTCTTAGTAGACTTTAAGGCGGATAAGAACTATATATTAGCTATAACTATAATATACCTATAGTTACTATAGATATAAAAGAAGAAATTATATTAACTCTTTTATAAAAAAAAAAAATAGTTTAATTATAATAATAAATAAATAAAAAAGATAGATTAATTACTTATATTTTAAAGTATTTAGTTAAATTACTTTAGTAGTATATAATATTATTAATATCCTAAAATATAATATTATCTTAGGTATACTATAGTTATGCTAATATAAACCCTTAATAATATAGAGTAAAGGCTTAGTTTATTAGTAAAATAATAAATAAACTCTAGACTAAAAGGAGGATAGAGGAAGTTAAAAAAACTTAACTCCCTAAGCCTAAAGAAATCCCTATGTAATAATAATAATAATAATTTAAAGCTATAGAAGCTTAATCCTTAAAAAAAGTTTACTAAAGGGAAACGGGATTTATATAAATTTAATTAGTTTTTAAAAACTATAAAAAAAAAACAGGAGTTATATAAGAAAGAATTTATAAACTTAATAGTTAATATTCTAAAATAATATTAAAAGTTTAAGGCCTTATTTTAGAAAACCTTAATAAACCTTAATAGAAGTATATAAATACTACCTTATATAAAATAAGACTATATAATAAAATTAAAAAAAAGGAAATAACTAAAATATTTTCTATTATATAACCTTAATTA